>PVJD01009809.1:0-59220 GCA_004026545.1 Mormoops blainvillei
AAAATAGAACCAGAAGCATGGAGCCAAGGAATAGACTGACAGTGACCAGACGGGAGGAGGGAAGAGGATATGGGTGGAAAGAAGGGGAAGGGACATGTATGAACGACCCATGGACGTGGACAACAGGGTGGGGCTTGTCTGTGGGCGGGGGGGGGAGAGGTGGGATGGGTGGAGGCGAGCAAAGGGGGAAGAATTGGGACAAATGTAATAGAGCAACAATAAAATATTTATTTTATAAAAAAGGAGGAGGAGGCGGGGAGAAGGACTGAGAACGAAGGAAGAGGGTGTGAGCAGGTCGGACACAGCTCTGCATGCATGGAGCACACCCCCACCCCACCCCGCCGCGAGTCACCTGCACCCTCGGCGGGCCTGGGATGTGGACTTTAGTCCGAAACTGCTCGGTGCAAGGCAGTGGACGTGCTCAAAGTAATGTGAAATTGTTAGAAAACTAATATTTTCTTTTAACAGGGGGGATAGAGGAAGCAAGGGGGAAGTTATGGAGAGTGAGAACTCTCCCCGCTCCTTCCTCGACTCTCCCCCTCCAACCCCCCACCTCCATTGTGAAGGCCCTTTGTAAGAGACCCCTTACCTGGGTTATAGCCCTTTACGATAAGCCAGCCGCGTAGTAAGTAAACTTTTTCTGAGGCCTGTGAGCCATTCTAACAAACTGTTGAACCTGAGGAGGAACACGGGGACCCCAATTTATAACGTGTTGATGAGAAGCCCTGGAGGCCTGGACTTGTGACTTGTTCTGAAGGGGTGGTGGGGGCCATCTCGTGGGGTTGAGCCCTTAACCTGTGGGATCTGACACTAACCCTAGGGCGACCGTATCAGAATTGAATCGAACTGTAGGACACTCGACCAGTGTTGGAGAATCCATCAGCGCGGGCACTACCGCTGCCCCCGATCTGGTGTCAGAAGAGTTGGGGGCCGAGAAGAGCAGAGTTTTCCCTTCCGCATGTGACTTGCCTTCCCGGGACACAGGCTAGGTAGGCAAGGAGCGAATGTGATCCTGGGTGTGGGTGGGAGGGGGCGTGGGGGGGACCCTGACCCCCCAAGGGGCCCAGCCCCCCAAGCTGCTCACTGCTACCTCGCGCTCCCCAGCTCCAACTGTGAGACTAATACCTGCTGAAACAAATCACCACCAATTTGCTGGCCGCAAACAAGGCAAGTTCATTACCTCACAGTTCTGTAAGTCAGGGGCCCAGCAGCCTGTCTGGCTTCTCTGCTGTGGGCTCCACAGGTCGAAGCTCAAGGTGTTGGCCGGGCTGCCTCGTAACTGGAAGCTCTGCAGGCATTCGCTTTCCAGGCGCACTCAGGCTGTTGGAGGAGTCCAGTCCCATGGAATTGCAGGACTGAGGCCCCCGCTCCAGGGCCGCTGTCAGCTGGGGTCGTTCTCAGCTCCCACAGGCCGCCCACATTCCCCGGCTCATGGCTCCGCCCCGGCGGGCAGTGGTCAGACCTCTCCAACTGCAGGTGAGAAAAGGGCTGGCGTGATTACATTGGATCCACCTGAAAAATCCACGACAACCTCCGCCTCCCAAGATCCTTAATCGCACCTGCAAAGTCCCTTGTGCCACATAAAGTAACACAGTCGCAGGTTCCAGGGTTAGGGTGTGGACATCTTTGGGGTGGGGGCGGAGCTGTTATTCTGCTTGACCCACCCCTTTTTGCTTCCCCAGGCCTCCTGTGGCTTTAGTGGCATCGTCTCTCCCACTGTCAGAGCTCACAGTGGTCACCAGCTGGCGCTCTCATTCTCCTGGGATGCTGGCCTTCACTGTGGCCAGGCCTTGGGGAAGGATCTCTTTTCCAGAACCGCCCCCCACCCCCAACAACTGAGGCTTCCCCCCTCTCCCGGTGATGACTTCTGGCTCCATCAGTGAAGCCTTGGACCTCAGACCACAGTGAGCTTTCCCGAGCTTTCCAGGCAATTCGCAGCCTTGCCACGCCCTGCGGGGACAGTGGCTCGGATTTGGCGCCTCTCTGAGGTGCTGCATCCAGGGCGAGCATGCGGAGTGCCGCTGGTCCTCTTGGCTGGGCTGGGTCTCTGGGACCCCTGCTTCTTGCTTCTGCTGCCGACTTCCTCCCTCCAGTTCCACGGCCCCTCTGGGCAGAGGCAGGCCAGTTCCCCAGGGAGAGCTTCCTTCTCCTTTCCCTGTCCTGACGCTCACCTCAGGCACCGATACCAAGGAGTAGAACTGACATGACAACATTTTCCTGCTCAGATGTGGCTGAACTCAGCAGGAGGAACCTCGGTTCAGAGCAGCCGCAGCTCCCAGCGAGCAGCCTCCAGAAAACCCTTTGACCCACAAATTCTCCCCGTTAGTGGTCTCGCTGGTGGTCTGCCCATCAAACTCTTCCCGAACTCCCCCTGGGCCCTTGACCACTTGCCACCTGTGGCCCTGCTTCAAATCATTGCTGACTTGCTTTGCTGTAAGCAGGCCCTCGTTGCCAGGGTAACCAGGAGCGGCCTGTGGGCCTGGGATCTTGACCGCTAACCGACTTAATTGGATTCTTGCTCCGGTCTTGGCTCACTTCTCTTTGTGATTGTAAGAGAGCACACCCTTCCACATTTCTGTCCTCTGTTCCCCGTATTTGGCTGTTCTCTTCCTCTGAAGTATGTCTGGGCTACACGTTTTCTCTGGAACTTTTGTTTTTGTTAGTCCTCCCCCCACCCTTTTTAAATTTGGCAAAAATACTTAAGAGTTCTGCATGCCTCCCACCAGCAGGCCCACCGTGCCTGACTGGCCTTCTGCGGTTGCTGTCACGGAGTTGTTGATCTGGCAGGTGACAGTCTGCCCCCTTCATCGAACTTCATTATAGAGTTCCCCACCTGCCTTTCATCGAAGGTGCCATGCGTTGATAATCTCTGCCTAAATCATTTATTTCGTCGGAAGTTGCACAATGGTGGTTTCTAATCTGCCATCCTTTCCACATATGTTCAGTAGAATTCCCCCGTTAAAAATTGATTTCCTTCTCAGTTCCAGCTGTTTGTTTTTCCTGAAACACAAGTTTGGACAAGGAGGGCTGGCTTTAATGATTTCCTGCTCATGCTGCGAGTTGCCAATTTTTTGAAGAGAGGGTCGATGCCCTCATTACTTCCAGCGATGACCACTAACCACAAGTTTCTTGATCACCATGAAGTCTTCCTTCCTTTTGCCCTTAAGGAACTTAACTATGTACCGAGCGCTGAGAAAACATTGGTTAAAAAAAAGACGGAATCGTCCCTTCCTGCCTTCAAGCTGCCTTGAGATGTTCAATTTATTCATTCTGTTCTTAGTCCGCCGCATACGTGTCTCTCAGCACATGGACGTAAACTGCCCTTCATTTTTATTTAAGGTTAACTAGGTGTGTCCTAGTTCCTCTGGGTACGTTGTGCCCTGTGAGGAAGGGGCAGTGTCTTATAGTTTACTATCTGTGTATCTAGGGCAGGTTCGGACAGGTAGAAGGCTGTGGCACCTAGTTGCAGGCTGAGTGGATGTCAACTTGGGGCGGTCATTCTTTCTGTCTTTAACCTCGAGTCACAGCTATTTCCTCTGTTCTTCCTCTAGACAGGAGGAGGGGTAGACTCCAACAGCAACTCACTGACGCCATCTGGGTGCCTTGCGATGTAACCCGACCCTGGCCCTCCCTGGAGTGAGTGCAGACCCCACAGCGAAAGGGCAAGGTCCCAGTAAGACTGCCCCACTGCAGGTGCCAGCCGCAGGTGGGGTGCCCAGACTACTGGTACCGCTAACTGGGCTACAAACTCAAGTTCAGTAAGTCCCCGGAAGGACTCACAGAGCTCAGGAAAGCATTCCACCTGCAGTTGCCTTTCTGTTCCACGGGACACAGGTGGACAGCCAGGTGAAGAGGTACAGGAGGCAGGTGAGGGCCGGAAGAGCCTGGAGCACAGGGGCTTCTGTCCCCGTGGAGGCAGGATGAGCCATCTTCACAACACACTGATGCATGTGCCAAGCAGGAGGCTCCCGAGCCTGGATGTCCTGACATTTTGTTGGGGTTTCATTACTGAGGCACGACTGAGTAAACCCTTGGCCACGTACGTAAGCCCAGTCTCCAGCCCCCTCTCAGCTCGGGAGTCCAACCAGCTGATCACATGCTTGGCATGTCTGGCACGGCCAGCCCCTCCCTTAAACTCGAAGAGCCCATCCCTCATGAGCATAAACTCATGGATGGTTGGCAGGGGCCTCTTAGGAATACAAAAGACACTCCTAGGAGGAAACTCCAAGGGGTTTTGAAGCTCTGTGCCAGGAAGTGGGGACAAAAAGCATAAAGACCAGACACGCACATTCTTTATTACGTGACAGTTGGTATACATGACAGTAATAAGACTTTTAGTGAATGCAAATGAGGTGGAAATACTAAGGCCTTCGAGTATCTTTGAAGGTAAAGCCAGAGGATGAAGCTTTTAGATTTGGCAAAAGGACACTCATGGATTGGGGACACAAGCAGGCTCAGAAGGAGAAGGGCAACCGGAGATAGATGCATTTCAACGGTTATAACCCAAGACTGTGGAGAGTTCGAAGGTCTTCAAAGAGGCTAATTTACTGCTGGCTAAGGAAACCTTCAATCTGGCAGGGACAGAGAGGCTCTGTGTCCAGGGGCGGCGACCAAAGTGGAGGGGTGTGAAACAAGGCTGCTGAGTTGTGGGAACCTAGGGGCAGGTAAAGGGCTTTGCCTTCAGAATATGGAAAGAATCCTCTTCGGAAACTTGAAGGGAAAGGAAGGCGCCGACTGAAAAAGCATGGAGGGGAGCCAATATTTTTCATGAGGGTCTCTCGCGGAGCGAGCATCTAGCACGGCGAGACTTGGCGAGACCTTCTGAGGAGGACGTGGTGGTGTCGATTTGAAGAGGGGCTAGAGAAGTGAGAGAAGGGGCTGTGGGGAAGAATGGATCCGGGAGGCACTTCCATACGGTGAACGGGTTCTTCGACAGCAACTGCCGGGTGACCTCTAGAAGGTCCTTCTAGCATTTTCAGTTTAGGGTTCCCTGACTTCTGAAGGAGGGCATTTCATTGACAACAGGGTGTAGGTTGGCCCCATGACTTCCTGGCTCCTGCATTGTCTAGAAAGAAAGAAAGAAACGTGTGAGAAGAATATGTGTGCGAAGCAGTTAAAACCATTGGTTAAAAGAGGAAAAAAAAAGGAAGCGTATCCGAGAGGGTAACTATTGCCAGGGATAATTTGGGGGGACTTGTTGACAGTGCAGACCTTGATAACTAAAGCTAACCCTGGAGTGGGGTGAGAGTTCCTTTTAGAGCGATTTTAGGCGATTTTGCCCCCCTCCCCCATAGGACACGAGGCAATGTCTTGAGACATGTAATGGTCACAACTGGGTGGATTGAGTAGAGACTTGGGATGCAGCTCAGCATCCTACAGTGCCCAGGACAGCCCCTAGCATGAAGACGCACCCAACCCTCAGCGCCAATAACGCAGCGGTGCGGAAAACCTTCCTGGAGAAGGCACAGTGGAGCTGCTGGGAGAGGCCTGGATTGCCTACCTGAAGCTTTCTTGTCATGGGAAGAAAAAAAAAAATCCAGTTGCTTAAGCTCCTGCGTTGGGCTGTCTGTCCTTTGTGGCTGAATAAATTCAGCAGCGACAGCAGGAGAAGCTCTTCAATCTAAGCCTGTCATGTGGAAATCTCCAGATGACACACCCTTTTGGTTATTCTTACTGGCACATCCCACGGTGGCACGGGGGCTCCAGTTCCATCTCTGAAGCACATGGAGGAGGACAACCATTCGGTAGCTTCTTGCGCTAGAAGATGCCAGCACCAGCGGTGCCCTCCACCCACGTCGCCCGTGGGATCGGCTGGGTCCAAGATCACAGGCCTGGAGGAAGGGTTGGAAGGCATTAGAGGGGTGCTGCTTAGAACCAGGGGGCTCAGCGTGGGGGTCCCATTCTCCTCTCAGCAACAAAACAATGTTTCCTGTCTCTTAGATGTCAGGAATTCAAATGTACCAATCCTGTGCAAAGTAAGTTCCTAGGATTAAATTATATTGGTCAAAAATGCTTTGAAAGCTGCTAATTATTATAGACATGAAGGCATCCTACAAAACATCTTCTCCATGCCAGGCCAATCGCACTATGATGTGCAATTGAACCAAATACAGCGTTGCTAAGTCGATCACACCATGGTAGATCGGCCCGGGGTGTCTTGTTCTCTCTTTCTTCTCTGTACTTTCTCGGTACTCCTTTCTCTCCTCCCTTTTCTTTTGCTTCCATTGTTTTTGTCCCTTGCTGGTGGCTCTGAGTAGACAGCTAAGATTCCTTCTAATCCTTGAAGGATAAGGGATTTATGGGGTGCAGATCTGAAAGGGTGGATAACATCTGACTTAATAAAAAGCCTGCAGGGTAAATCTTACATTGTTACTTCTCCGGGACATGCTTGCAATGTCTCTTAGATCTGCTAAGGAATCCACGCTTTTCCTTCTGACCCAGAGAGATGAAGGCCACACAGGGACCTGGAGCCTTGGTCCTTTTTTCTCTGTTCCTTCTGGGTGACATGTTCTCCTGCCTCCCTAGGGATTTATCCCTGGAGACTTTGGGAGGTCTTGTTGGTTCTCAGTGGCCACCCTCTGTCCCCCAGTTTCACAGGAGGATAATCCATGTCACTGAGATAGTGTTGGAAGGACTCAGGTTAAGAAAAGGAGGGGGGACTTCCAGCCAACATGGAGGCATAGGTAGACACCCTTTGCCTCTTCGCACAACCAAAGAAGGACAACAACCAACTTAAAAACAAAGCATAACCAGAGCTGCCAGAAAATTGAACTGTATGCAAGTCTGACGACCGGGGAGTTAAAGAAGAAACATTCATTCAAACTGGGAGTACGGGAGGAGATGCGCAGCCGAGGCAGAGAGGACATGGCAAAGCTGCCACTGGAGGACTGGGTGGCCTCATATTTGCGTTTGGATAAACCGGGAGGAACAACTGGGGAGTGAGACAGAGCTTGAAACCCAGGGCTCCAGCATGGGGAAATAAAGCCTCAAAACCTCTGTCTATAAAAACCTGTGGGGGTTGCAGTGGTGGAAGAAAATCCCAGCCTCACAGAAGAGTTCATTGGAGAGACCCATAGAGTCCTAGAATGTACACAAGCCCACCCACCTGGGAATCAGCACCTGAAAGGGCCCAATTTGCTTGTGCATAGCAGGGGAAGTGACTGAAAGCTGACAGAGAGCCAAGTAAGTGGCATTGTTCCCTATCGGACCCCTCCCCCACATACAGTGCCACAACACAGAGACATGGATTGCCCCGCCCTGGTGAATACCTAAGGCTCTGCCCCTTACAATGTAACAGCTGGGTAGAGACAAAAAAATATGGCCCAAATGAAAGAACAGATCAAAGCTTCAAAAACAGAACTAAGTGATGAAGAGGTAGCCAATCTGTCAGATGCACAATTCAAAACACATAATCAGGGTGCTCACAGAAATGGTTGAGTATGGTCTCAAAACAGAGGAAAAAGTGAAGGCTACACAAAGTGATATAAAGAAAAATATACAAGGAACCAACAGTGAAGGGAAGGAAACCGAGACTCAAATCAACAATTTGGAGCAGAAGGAAGAAATAAACATTCAAGCAGAACAGAATGAAGAAATGAGAATTCAAAAAAATGAGGAGAGGCTTAGGAACTTCTAGGACAACTTTAAATGTTTCAACATGCAAACCATAGGGGTGCCAGAAGGAGAAGAAGAAGAGCAAGAAACTGAAAACTTATTTGAAAAAATAATGGAGAGCTTCCCCAGTCTGACAAAGGAAATAGAGTTCCAAGAAGTCCAGGAAACTCAGAGAGCCCTAAAGAAGTTGGACCCAAGGAAGCACACACCAAGGCACACCATAATTACATTACCCAAGATGAAAGATAAGGAGAGAATCTTCAAAGCAGCAAGAGAAAAGGAGACAGTTACCTACAGAGGAACTCCCTTAAGACTATCAGCTGATTTCTCAAAAGAAACCTTACAGGCAAAGAAGGGGCTGGAAAGAAGTATTGAAAGTCATGAAAGGTAAGGACCTACGTCCAAGATTACTCTATCTGGCAAAGCTATCATTTAGAATGGAAGGGCAGAGAAAGTGCTTCCCAGATAAAATAAAGTTAAAGGAGTTCACCATCACCAAGCCCTTAATTATATGAAATGTTAAAGGGACTTGTCTAAGAAAAAGAAGATGATCAAAAATATGAACTGTAAAATGACAATGAACTCTAGAACAGGAACAGAATCACAGAAATAGAGATCACATGGAGGGTTATCAGTGGGGAGGGGCAGAGGGAGAATGGGGGAAAAGGTATAGGGAATGAGAAGCATATTTGGGGAGGTTAAGAATAGTATAGGAAATGGAGAAGCCAAAGAACTTATATATATGACCCATGGACATGAACTAAGGGGCGGGGGGATGCTGGTGGAAGATGGGGTGCAGGGTGGAGGGGAATAAAGGGGAGGAAAAAATGGACAACTGTAATAGCATAATCAATAAAATATATTGTTTTTAAAAGAAGGAGGGTGGGGTTCAGGGTACCTGGTTCTCTGGATCTGGGTCAGTAGGAAGTCGTTCATCATCTTATTCTCAAAGTTGTAATTGACCGTCCAGAAGATACAGAGTTGCTGATACTGTGTGACCAACTCCAGGACCGTCCGGAAACCTTCGGCCATGTCAAAATCCTCCGCCCCACTGCCCTGCTCCCAGGCATAGATGGCGAGCAGCTCCAAGGCGTACTTGGGGGGCAGAGACCCCTTTTTGTTCAGTGTCCTTGCACACTGAAGGAAGAGGGGGATCAGCAGACGATACTGGTCAAGGCAGGGGGCGCACTGGGCATTAAGGACTCCCGGAGTCCCAGCAGGGCCACCGTGGCCCGCATGGGTGGGATGGCTCTGTGAGGTCTGAGCAGGGCAGGTTTGCAGGGTTCACCTAGCGTCTTGTAGGCACACAGGGTCCTTTGCTGAGATCTGGCCACTACTGACCTCCTACAGCCGCACCCCGGCTACCACTTACAAACAACCCACTGCGTGCCAATTACTGGGCCAGGCATGTTACCCTCGTCGTTCCTGATCCTCCCAACCACCCTACAGGCAGGCATTATGTTTGCCGTTTTAGAGGAAGCCATGAGGTTTAGGGGAGTAAAGTGACCTGCTCAAGGTCACCCTGCAGCCCTGAGCCCTGGGAGCACCCTGGGGCTGGTTGTGGGATGATTTCCCTAATGTTCCGGGATGGGAACCACAGAGCTCGGTCTTCATCTCAGGCTGCAGGGAGCCAGACCGAGAAAGAAGATATGTCAGGCAAGAGCCGACACTGTACTGGGTGTTTGCGGTTGTGAGAACACAACCCTGTGCACGAGACGCGATAGAAGCGAAGACGGGCTAAACAGTCCTCTAGAAAACGCAGCCCCTGGTACCACCTACAGCCGCGACCTGCCCTCCAGGGGATTAGCACTGGTGTCTGTTAGGGGCCCCGAGCAGCAGGAGAGCCAGGTTGGCGACCTGGAGGCAAGCAAAGCCTGACTTCACCGGCCCTTCACAGGCTGGGTAACTTAGGTTCCCGCAGGATTCCTCGGGTGTCTCAGTAAGAGCAAAAATAAACACCAGGTGGCGGCTTTGATGGTGGGAAGTGCTCTACACCCGACACAACTTAACGGGCTTAGCAATGGGCGTCCTCGCCCAAAGCCCCTCAGGATGAAGAAGTGGACAGATTCCCTATGGGAGCCCAGTCCCCAGTGTGGAGGGTGTGGGCTCCCGGAGCCCTTGGCAAGTGCTGGTTTCACCACACCAGGACATACCTGTTTGTACCAGTGTTTCATCAGGCGAATTAGATCCTTCAGTTTGGAGGGCCGGGACATAATGAAGTTACACTGCAGCTCTGTGAAACAGGCGGAAAACTCTCCCCCCACGATGCTGGAGCTTTTATACAGAGAGATGAGCTCCGTGTAGACGCTGGGGTTGGGTCTAAAGCCAGCTTTCACTTGGCCTAGCACGGGGGAGAGATATTTACCGTATGCCTTCATATGTACAGAAAGTAACAGCTTTCAAAACATTTTTAACAAATGTAATTTAATTCTGAGAAATCCCGCTGAATTCTGGTAGTGTATGTCTAAGATATTTGGAACATCTCTAGAGTAATGAGATATTTAAGCGAACGATATGGTCTGTATGAGTACCAGTGGTATTATTAAAATATTATCTGGTTTTGCACCATCCGGTGTGGTAGCTGGCAGCCAATGGGGCTATTTGCATTCAAATTAATTAAAGGGAAATCAAATGAAAAATTTAATTTCTCAGTTGCACTAGCTGCATCGCAAGCTCTCCACAGACATACAGCAGAGATGTAGAATATTCCTATATCACAGAAAAGACTTTTGGGACAACGCTGAACAGGAGTTTGCTAACTATGGCCCCAGGCTAAACCTGGCCCACTGCTTGTTGTTGTAAATAAAGTTTTATTTTTAATTGTCATCCCATTTGTCAACAGATTCTCCATGGCTGCTCTCAGGCTACAATGGTGGAGTTGTGGAGTTGTACAGATACCATGTGGTCCTCAAAGCTGAAAGGGTTTGCTATCTTGCGTTAAAAAAAAGAAAAAGTTAGCCAACCCCCAATCTGAACTGTTATTTTCTCTTTGAGAGACACCAAGAACCCTTCAGAGGGAAGGCACTAGGGTCTTTGTGTTTAGATTTGAAAAATGCCTGAAATAGTCTTCGTTTCTTTCAATGCCCCTTTATGGTTCTGTCACCCAGGAGGTGAATTTGTAAGGGACACTTTAGCCTAGGATTGAAGGTGGAACACCAAGATCTCTCGTCTCTTCTTTCAGAATTCCTCCCATGGCCTGTTCTTTCATTTCCTTCACTGATACCTGAGGCATGTTATCTATCGATGTGCGAGGCGCTCCTGGGCACCCCACTCTTTGACAGGTATTGCGGATGACAGACACTACGTGAGAGTAAGATGTGAGTCCTGGGTGTCCTGGGACACTGAAGTGAAGAATGAAAATGTATACAGGTGTGAGGTCCAGAAGTCCCCCGCTATCTGTGGGGGACATGCTCTAAGATACCACATAGAGCCCTGGCCGGTGTTGCTCTGTGGATTGAGCATTGGCTTGCGAACCAAAGGGTGACTGGTTCGATTCCCCAGTCACGGCACATGCCTGGGTTGTGGGCCAGGTCCCCAGTGGTGGGGGGGGCGCACGAGAGGCAACCCCACATTGATGTTTCTCTCCCTCTCTTTCTCCCTCCCTTCCCCTCTGTCTAAAAATAAAACAAATAAAACCTTTTTTAAAAAGATACCACATATGCTAGGTATTTTCCTATACCTACAGACCTTTAGGCCTCTGTCTTGCACATCTGAACCGTCGGCATCACTACTCTTGACTTTGGGGATGTTACTAAGAATAACACAGTGGCTTGAACACAAGCACTGTGATACCACGGCAGTCAGTCTGATGACCCAGGTGGCCACTAAGTGACCAACAGGTGGGGAGTGTATACAATGTGCAGATGAGGAGTCATAGCCTAGGCTGGATGGAGCAAGATTTCATTACGCTCTTCAGAATGGCATGTAATTTAAAACTTATGTGTTGCACCCTGGCTAGAGCGGCTCAGTGGACTGAGTGCTGGCCTGCGAACCAAAGGGTCGCTGGTTCGATTCCCAGTCAGAGCACATGCGTGAGTTGCGGGAGAGGTCCCCAGTAGGGGGCACACAAGAAGCAACTACACATTGATATTTCTCCCTTCCCCTCTGTCTAAAAATAAATAAATAAAAATCTTTAAAAAAAAAAAAACCTTCTGCGTTGCTTATTTCTGGAATTTTCCATTTCATATTTTCTGACCATGGTCAATCACAGGTACCCGAAACCGTGGAAAGCGAAACCGAGGGTTTAAGGCTGGAGACTACTGTACTGCTGCTATTATTAATGCCACCTGTTGGGGGCACTGGATCCACGACCCATTGTTAAGTCACATGGCTTTTCCTCCACCTCCTCCCACCGTCATCCCTATTCTTCCTCCTCCAGGAGCTTTGGGGAGTCTCACCGAGCGCATCGTATGCCAGCAGCACATCAAAGTCAACACTGTCGCAGAGATGTTTGGATTTGAGAGTGAATCTCAGTACCCTGGGATCATGCCATTTCGAAATCTCAAACTTCACTTCAAGCTTCTGCTCGCGGGCTTCACGCCAATAAAAGGCTTCCAGCTGTTGTCGGATTCCCTCGATGACGTCTCTACTCTTGGTTTTTTGGGAGGTGTAGCTTTTCAGCGAGTCAGTGAACAGGACGATGTCAGCGTCGGAGCCTGTCTTGAGAGCTGTGCCTTTGCCGATCGACCCCCCCCCCTAGTGAGCAAAGGCAAACTGCAACAGTGTTCTCTGGGTCGTGAGCCCCTCCCCTCCATGGGCCCTCACCGGCTGGACTAATTAACGGGGTTGCTGCCCCGGGGGTAGACTCCAAGTCGGGGTCTAGTTAGAGCTGAGTCCAGAGCAGACTTTTTCATTTTCCACACGAATAGAATCACAGGGTTCCAAAGGCAGTTACTCTCAAACCCTTTGCGGTGCGTATTTAAACACGAACAACCGACGGGTTAGTCATACACGACCTTCTCAAATCAGCTTCCTAAAGATGTCTCCTACTGTGGATTTCACTTGGAGTTTTTTCTTTTTTTTTGCATTTTCCTAAAAAATTTTTTTTTATCGTTGTTCAATTATGGCTGTTCCCATTTGTCCCCCATTACTCTCCCCTGTCACTCTGAATTCTTGCGACCTGAAAGAAACCCACCTAGTTGCAGGCATTAAGTTGAAAGTTCTCATCTGTTCCCTGATTCATCCGTTTTCTCCTGCAGTCTGGGCATTGTTGGGTGAATTTCCATAATTTAGGTACATGGGTTGGCAAACTTTTTGGTAAAGGGGCTTCTCCACTTCCTTTCTCCTTCCTGACTCCTTCCCTCCTCCTCTTCCTATGCCTCCCCCCAGCCCCTCGACAACTCGGTAAAAGTGTAGAAACTATCCTTAGCTCTCTGGTTCTGCTTTGGCAACCCCTACGGGAGCCGCAAGGCTTGCTGTCTTCTCAGGGGCTCTGTCTGTAGGCACGACTCCTCGACTCCTCAGCCAATGGGTAGTAAATGCCTAGCTAAGCAGGTTAGGGACGAGAGGAGGGTGTTCTGTTTCCCGTCTACAGAGCCTCGATTAATCCCTGATCCAACCCAATTCATTCATGCAGACAGAGGAAAGGGTATCAACCCACGGCCTTTGGGCCAAGAACGATCCAATCCATTGACTCTCTAGCTCAGTGGATGGGAGGAATCAGTCTGCAGCCCCTGAAACAGGGGCGAGACTGCTCTTTGTGGTTCAATATATACTGAGCTTAGCATCTGCAGTGATTTGAACGGCAGCCCCCGAAGGAGCATCCACTGGGAAAGCGTGAACCTGATCTGATCTGGAAAAAGGGTCTTCGTAGATTTAATGAAATTAGAGTTCTGTGGGCCCTGAATCCAATGACAGAGGAGAGAAAGGGAGAAGACACAGGGAGAGGTGCTAGGGATACGGATTCAGAGATCTGAGTGATGCAGCGACAAGCCAAGGACGCCCGCAGCCCGAGGACGCTTACGGAATCCAAATATGCTGTTAATGATGTGCACGGCCCATCGGCAACCCCCACCCCGAAAATCAGTATCCTAGTGGCCGATCTCTCCAGCTTCCCTTCCTCATCCTCTGCCCTTAAGCCTCTGCTGCGGGACGAGCATTACAGAGCTCCAGGAACCGCTTAGTGTCCTGCTAGCGACACCCTTTGAGAGAAAGGTCAGGCTCACCTTGACGTGCTTCTGAACCTTGGTCGCTGAATGCCAAAAGCAGCCTACCCTGAGGAACTTACAGATGATGTCGACAGTGCAATGCATCTGGTCTAGGAAGGCTGAGCTAGGCTGCAGAAATAACTTGATGAATGCTTCCAGACGGCGGCCTGGGGTCTCGTGAAGTGGCGTTGGCTGGCGGAGGTGAAAGAACCTCACCGTGAGTCAGGCTGCAGTCTGGGTGTCGGGGGGGCACCCCAACCCAAAGCATGCCACGAACTGTATTTGGAAAGCCCTCTCACCAGAACATTCCAAGATGGTCCAGGTGACTCTCTCAGCCTGAGAGAAGACAACCAGAATTGGGCTTCTGCTTTTAGCAGCTGCCAGCACAACTTATCTTTGCTCACATTATTGGTCGGGTCGGTTGGATCTAAGATGATTGGCCTGTGAATTCTATTAGATTAAACAAACAAACAAACAAACAAACAACCCAGTTAGGTTGCTCGTGGGAGGAGAAACCAGTTCTGGGGAAAGAGGCCCAGACTGGGCTTCTGGTAGCCTGGATTCCAACCCCTGCCGTTTCTCGCAGTTGCTGAGATGCCTTGTCTAGCCTCTCTGATCCGGTCTTCTCTGCTTGACAGAGATGTTCCATTAATAATGTAATAAAAGGGTCTCTTCCTGCTGACCTTTCTTCTCTCTTAGCCTCTTCTAGAAAGGGAAGTACCTCTCAAGTGTTTGTTTTGGGCATAGAATGCGATGATGGCTCGGACTGTGAAAAGCACTGGTCAGGTTTCTCCCCTCAGACGGACCTCTCTTCACGTCCCTCCCCAACGCTGCTGGCACTCCTGGGGCGCAGCCTGGGCCGGAAAGGACAGGGCTGAGCTCCCCTTCTGACAGGAAGCAGCCTGGCATGCAGAACGGGGAGCGAAAGAGAGAGGACCGGGAAAACCTGGTACCTTGGGGATCGGAATTGGCTGAGCACGACATTCCGGATAGTCACGTCCTCAAAGTTGTAGTTAACTGTCCAATAGACACACAGCTCCTCCTGCTGCTGGATCAGCTCCAGGACAGTTCTGATGCCTTCAACTAGATCAAAGTCTTCTGCCCCACACCCCTGTTCCCAGGCATAGACTGTAAGCAGTTCCAGAGCATACGAGAGCAGCGGGGAGGTGTCCTCCGGCTTTTTCTGGCACTGTGGGAGGAGAAAGGGGCAGCAGCTACTTTGGGGGCCCAGTTCTTCCCACGTCAGAGGTCTGAAGTCAAGACGCCAGATGTCTATAAGAGGTCCCTGTTCCCAACCAGAGACTACAATGACTCCATGCCTAAAATGCGACTGGCTGGCGATATCAAGCAAGGACAAGGCTGCGGAGCTCCTGACAGGCTCACGGACTGCTGACGGAAGCGTGATTTGGGAAAACTACAGGTGCCGCTCAGCTTACGATGGGGTTACCTCCTGACAAGCCCGCTGTAAGTTGAAAATACCACAAGTAAAAAGGCACCCAATGCAAGTAACCTACCGAATGTCAGAGCTTAGCCGAGTCTTCCTCACACGGGCTCAGGACTCTTGCAGCTGGGCAATGCTCTTGAGTTTCATGTCAAGAGTTATTGCCTTCCTTTTCTTGTCATTAGGAGTAGGAGGCAGGTGGGCATTTTGTAGACAGGATATGGGGCGTGAAAACACAGAACACGGCATCCAAGAAAGACTGGCCACACAGCGCACTGTAGAGTATCGGCTGTTTACCCTGTGCCCCGAGGCGGGCAGGGAGCTGAGGCTCGCAGCCGCTGTCCAGCACCGCGAGAGGGTACGAGCCACGTATGCCCAGACGAGGAAAAGATCAAAATTCGAAATATGGTTTCTATGGAATGCCTATCGCTTTCCCACCACCGTTGTAAAAAAAAGCTTAAGTCAAACCATCGTAAGCCAGGGCCTGTCTGTATTTGGGAGTTATTTCCTAAAGTTAAGTATGTACATAATCCTCATTGTGTACCCATATGTGCAAACATATATATGCCATATACACATGTATACACACACATATGTCTTCATATACACATACCTTATAACCCAGCAGTTCCACTCCTGCCTCTACCCAAGAGAAAGGAGTGCTTCGATCCATAGAAACACGCCTGGGGGAATATCCATGGTCACCTAATTCATAAGAGCCCCAATGTGGAAGTGACCCAAGTGACCCTCAGCAGTAGCACGGACCCATGTGTGGTACGGGAATACAGTGGAATAGTACAAACCAACGAAAAATGCAACCACACGCACCGACACGGAGAAGTCTCTCCAACGTGGTGCTGATAGGAAGACGGCAGACACAAAGAACATGCAGTGTGATTCCAGTTCTATCTGGTGAAAACCAAGCTAAACGAATCAGCAGTGACAGCTGTTGGGAGGGCAGGCCATGCAGGGGAGTATTAACTGGGAATGGGTTTGAGGCAGCCTCCTGGGGTGCAGGAAACTTGCCCTGTTTTAATCTGGGTGTTGCTTAAAGTATATATATATATATATAAATGCACTGGAGTGTCTGCGTAAGATTGTTTTACTGTTACCGGATTGTAAGCTGTCTTGATCCAAAGGAAATGGGTGATAGCCAGAGATGTACAATTTGAAACTTACCTGTTGATACCAAGCCTTTACCAAGAGGATCAAATCCTTCAGCTTCCTGGGACGGTTGTTAAAAAAATTCTGCTGGAGTTTTGTGAAGCAGACTGAGAACTCGCCAGGGCTGGCTTTTGTTATATCCAGAGATCTTTTGAGCTCCTGGTAGGTCCAGGGGCTGGGCCTGTCACTTAAGCCTGGCATGAAAGAGAAAAAGGACGTCCCGTAATCACAAAAGTGATCACCCACCATGAAGATCGGACGTGGGTGGACAGCAAACGGTTTTTCTCTGTGAGGCCGAGGTGTGTGCACAGAAACTGAGGGGCGGCCTGCCCTGCTCAATAATAAAATACGGTCTGAAATGACCAGTCTAAATACAGCCTAAAATACAGCAAGTGCCATGGAGCTGGCTTAAGACAAGATCGGCAGAACGAAACAGAGGCAACAAGAAACACAACTGTCATTGAAAAGGAGGAGTTTCAAATCGGTAGGGAAGAGACGGCTGCTTTAAAAGATGGTGTCGGCCTATACCCAGGAAAAAAGAAAGCAAAGGAGAAGAAGGAAATGGGTGATACATGGAGCTCATTGCCGCAGTCCACCCATGCAGGGCTTTTTCCTTCCACGATGGTCGTGGAAAGACCTCGTTTTCATAACATACTACTCTCGATACTTTCTTTAAAGATACTTTCATTAAAGATTTTTTCATAAGGTATGAAACCGGGAGCTGGGAGGCTAAGGTGCTCAGGTCTTGGCTCTTCTGTGGATTTAACTGTGTGACCTTGGGCCAATCACTTAACCTCTCTGTGCTTCAGTTTCCCTATGTTATAAAATGGGAATAATACCTATTTCACAGGCTTCTTGTGGGGGATTGATTAGATGTAATATCTGTAAAACATTATATTAGTTCTTGGAGAAGGGGCTATATTAATAC
Organism: Mormoops blainvillei; assembly: GCA_004026545.1. Classification (NCBI taxonomy): domain Eukaryota; kingdom Metazoa; phylum Chordata; class Mammalia; order Chiroptera; family Mormoopidae; genus Mormoops; species Mormoops blainvillei. The sequence continues at coordinate 17,294 of PVJD01009809.1, forward strand.
AAAATAATATCTATTATGGTTGATTTATTTGTGGAAAAAAATGCAATGGGGAGATGGCAAAAGGTCACAGGATTTAATCAAAGGGTCTCCATTCTTGCCAGCTCGGCTCTACTGTTTATAAACGTTTTTAAATAAACAGCCAGGTGATGGGAGCCAACTTGCTCCTTTCATTCATCCCAACGAATATTTGCTGATGTCCTACTATCAGCTAGGCATGGCTCTGGGCACACAGGAGTTGAGGGAAAGGGCATTCCATCTCGTTCAATAATGGGAATTATACTGCAACATTCTGGGGGTGTTTATTCGATCCCTTGCACACTTAAGCCCTTTACGTACAATGACATATACAAGCCTCACAAATAACTTACAGGCAAGGACACTGAAACACCAAGAAGTCAAATAAGATGAAGAGTCTTGTTTTGGGTCAAAGACCCCAGGGAGAGAGCCGTGGTGGTGCACGGCAGGGGAGAGGGGGTGCAGAGATGGTGGACGTCTGCCCAGGCTGGAGTGGAGAGTAAGCCAGATCAGTGAGGCTAATATTCACTAAAGAAAGTAACTGAAGGGTTCCCCAGTAGATTACTTTTCTCAGAAAGCGACTACTGTTTCCTTCTAGGATGGGACCTTTGTTTGGAGGTTGCAGCTCTACTGCCACCTGGTGGTAGCATCTGGGTACCACGCGGGAGGAAGAGGTTATTTCTCGTTCTCACACCATCCTTGCATGACCGGGCGAACCCAGCAGTGGATGCTCTGGCCTGGTCTCCAACCACTGTGCTCTCAGCAAGAGAGGAGAGCACCATATTCCCGCAGAATCCTGAGTCACACTCTGCCTCTTCGGCTTGACTCCAGCCCTTGTGTGGGACAGGCACATATCCTTGACACTAATCGTCCTGAAGGGCCTACATATTAGTTGTTTCTAGCCTGATCTTAGAGTCGGCAAAAGTGGGCAAGTCGTGGGACCAGGTTAAGAACTCAGGACTGCCTGCCTTCCAAATTTGTGCCTTTTCCATTGAAACTGATCACCTGTCAGTGAATGTGAGCCATCAAGGTGTTTGTGTGTATGTGTGTGTGTGTGTGTGTGTGCACACCCCTGTGTCTACCTTAAAGGCACCCTCACCTGGGGCTTAGAGGGCTTGGGCTTTTATTTTAGTTCTCTCGGTAATTGGCTGTGTGGCTCTGGGAACATTCTTTTTCTTAAGTTTCCCCATTTACTTAATGAGAGGTTGGATTTGAACTCTGGCACTTAAGTTTGTGATTATATACGTGTACATACCTGTGCTTGATCCTAAGCTTTAACTACATTGAGTGTTTTCCATCCATCCATCCATCCGTCCATCCATCCATCCATCCGTCCATCCATCCAACCAGTCACCCATGGAAGGTCCTTGCCTTGACGCTGACCTGGTCAGAGGCAGACTCCCAATGCCTGCTCTGCCTGCGCTTGTCCCACATGTTTGCCTCATCCTCTTTCCCTAACCAACACGTACTCTCTAGTCTAGATTCACAGATGAGCAGCGGCACCGTGGAGCTGGTTTGAAATATAGAATCCTGGGCCCTACACTCGACCTCCTGAACCAGAACTTGCATTTTCACAAGGTTCCCAGGTGATTTGTATGCATGTCACAATTTGAGAAGCTTTCATATAGGGTCTAGAACATTTTTTTCCCGAAGTCGGTGAGGAGGTGGTGGACAAGCCCGGGAGAAAAGACTCCTCTCTTGAAGACCGATGGTCCCCCACTTCACAAATGACCAAAGCTATCTATCCACCACTGCTTTCTTTGGCTTTGCTCTCTCAACACACCCCTCCAGACCCAACCTCCCTCTGCACCCAGGAGGGCTCACCCACAGCATCGAAGGCGGGCAGCACATCAAAGGTGATGCTCTGAGATTTTGTGGACAGCTGGATGGCAAGCCCACCGTGGGGCTTCTTGATTTCCATTTGGGACCCCAGCTTCCTTTCGAGCCCAGAGGCTATCAGCCACTTCCAGATTCTGTTGAGGATTTCACATTGCCTTTCCTTCTGATCCTGGAATTGTCCAAAGTCACTGATGAAGACGACAAGGGTACCATCAGAGTTGCCCCTTAAGACCGTTTCTCTGCCATAGGAGCCACCCTGCCAGTGAGAGAGAAGCAGGTATGAGACTCTGGACAGGTTGGGGGCTCATGGGGCTCCCCAGTAGGCAGTAGTATTTCTTAACTTGAGCAAAAGCCCAAAATGTCACCATAGTCACCAAGGTTGAAGGGCAGGCAACTATTCGTAATACTTTCAGACTAGCCCCACCCTGGAGGCAACTCAAATGCCCATCAACATTCGAATGGACAAATGGGGTGTGTCCACTCAGTAGAATACTCCTCAACCAGGAAACGATCAGCAAAACCTGCCCACAAGAGCAGAACGTTCATCAACAGGGTGGGTCAAAGAAACCACACACTAAACTCACGCAGTACCTGGGTTCCTCTGTGCAGGGTGACCACTGGCCTGGTTTACCCAGCATTAGCCTCGCCCAGCCCATTTCCCAGAAAACCCCTCAGTCCCAGGCTAACTGGGGTGGCTGCTCACCTGACAGGTATACAAAGTTTAAAAACTGGCAAAACTAATCTTTGCTGTCAGAGGTCAGGAGAGCGGCCGCCTGGGGTTGGGGTAGCGACAGGACGGGGGTCCAGGGGTTCTGCTGGGCTGGGGCCGTTTTGCTTCTTGATTTGGGCGTAGGTTACCCACGTGCGCTGCTTGTGCCAGTCCAAATAGACACACTTAGCTCCGTGCACTTTTCTTTTTGGATGTTTTATTTTAATTAGAAAAAATAAAAAAGGGACATTGAGAAGCAGGGTGGCAGCATGGTCAACAGTGCAGCCTCCTGCCTGGGCCTAGCTCCCAGCTCTGATACCAGCTACTGAATAACTTCCCTGTGCCTCAGTTTCCTCATCTGGGCCAAAACGGGAGACACCGAGTATCTGAGCATCTTTACTGCTGGGGCTAGTGTGTGTGGGTGCGAGGGTAGAGAGGTGAGTCTCCAGTGTTGGAGAGCGTGAAGGTGGAGGAGAAGGATCTCGAACCCCTTCCCTACCCCGGGGTCCTGGCACTTTCCCAGCACTCTTTCTTCCCCAAAGGCCCAGAATCTTCAGCCTCAGCCCTGGGGTGTTTGCCCGTGGCACCGTCTATTTCTAAGTGGTGAGAGTCCCCAAGCCCCTCTTGCTGGAAAACCAGAGAGCAACGTTTGGGTACTTTTACTGAAGTCCGTTAGCCTCAGTTTACTGCTCTGTAAATGGAGAGGAAAGAAGCAAAAACAGTGAGTGATCACAGCTAATTTACCGAGCACTATTAGATACCAGGCCCTGAACTAAGAACATGGCGTGCTTAAGCCTCCTAACTCTTCCAGATGGGGTTTATTCCGCTCCCATTTTACAGATTCAGAGACTGAGGCAGAGAGGTTAAGCAACCTACCCCAGGTCACACAGCAGTGAGGGGCAGAGCCAGCTCCCGAGCCTGTGCTTCTAAACTCGACACCACATCTCATCCTCTCACTTGAGGGTGGGGGAAGGACAGGATGACACAGGGTACACCCAGGGCCTGGCACACAGTAGGTGCTCAGCCCCAAGCCACTCTGCCTTTCGGTGACCAGGGAGTACCCTGGCTCCCAGAGGCCCTGACCCCAGCCCTGACTCACTTTGGCCACATCTGTCACCATGGGGAGCTCCCTGGTCTGCAGGGCGGCACAGATGGTGCCCACATCCCAGTCAATCTGCTGCTGACAGTCTTCAGAGGGTCTCAGGGAGTCCCGGATGTACTCGCCCAGCCTCTGAGTAGGCACTAAGTTTGCAGCTGTTGGGTAGGCACCGATCGGCAAGTTTTCCATCGTTCCTGGGGGCTGCTGCGGTGACGGCTGATGGCGGAGCAGTGCACAGAGGAGAAAGGGCAGCTCTGGGCTGGGTCTGGCCGGGAAAACTCAACGAGAGCCAGGAAACCGAAACTCAGCTGCTGGCCTGGCCGACTTCCTCAACCCCGAGTCCTCCCGCCCCTCTCCCGCCCGCCCCTTGGCTCGGGTTCGCCTTTTAGCTGTTCCCAGGAGGCGTCCTCACGTCCTCACCGTGGAACTCGCAGCCTCCAGAGTCCGCCTTCGAGGGCTTGGGGTGTGCTAGACCCGCATCCTGGAGCACGTGGCTTCCTCTTTTGTGCCTTGGTTTCCCCCTGTAAAATGGAGCTAACTGGATCAGGCGAATGCGAGAATAAAATAATACCTGCCGAGTTCTTGGAACAGGGCCTGGGAGACGGCCACGGTTCTGTAAGTGTTGTTAAGCAAGTAACATTTTATAGGGGGCAGAGGTCCTCTTCGGAGGCTGGTTCCTCTTCTCCCTGTGCCCAGGGACCCGAGAACTCAGATTCAGTGAGAGCGGGGAGGAGAGAGGCCCAGACAGGTGTCTGACTTGTGCAGGGACGCACGGCAACGCCAGGGCTGAGCTGGACTCGGGCCCCAGAGTGGCCAGCGGGCGGGAGCTTCCGCATGCCGCTACTTTCTCAGAACGCGTGGGAACCTGCAGGGCCTCAGGAGGCACTTAGGTCACCCAGCACAGCCAGAGTGGGGACCCGTGTGCGACTCCTGCACCCAGGGCTGTGAAACGGGATCTCCAAAGCTGGCACCCCCAGGTGTGGGAAGAACAGAGCTGTGCTCTGCCGTGATGCTTAATTTTGTATGTCAGCTTGGCTCAGCCACAGCACCCAGATATCTGGTCAAACATTATTCTAGATCTTTCTGTGAAGGCTTTTTTTTTTTTAGGATGAGATTAACATTGCAATCAGTGGACTCTGAGTAAAGCAGATTACTCTCTGTTATGTGGGTGGACCCCATCTACTGAGTTGAGGGCATACACAGGAAAAAGACTGACTTCCCCCGAGGAAGAGGGCATTCCACCAGCAGATGGCCCTCAGACTGGAGATGCACCGTCAGCTCCCCCCGGGGTCTTCCTCCTGCCGGCCTGCCCAGCGGAATTTGGACTGGCCGACCTCCATGACAGCAGAAGCCAATGAATCTCTAGGTCTAGAGCTGAACATCTTATTGGTTCTGTGTGTGTGTATGAGTGTAAAACTTTGACTACTATACCTACCCATGAAGGACCCTTCCCTGCCATCTCCTGACTTTCACTGTAACACCCAGAGGTCGGTTGGGAAGAAGTCAGAGGCCCCCTTTTTCAGGTGAGCACAGGGAGGCTCAGAGAGGTGGAAACATGTGCCCAGGGTCACACAGCTCATAAATTGTCTGGCTAGGTTCTAACGCCATACTATCTGATTCCAAAGCCCATGCTTTATTTATGATTATTTTTTAAAGATTTGATTCTGCAGTAATTTGAAATACTGAGAAAATTTACAACAGGAGTACAAAGAACTCCCTCGTATCTTCACCCAGAATATTTTATATTTGCCTCTCATTCTGTATCCGCATCTTGTTACCATTATTATCACCAAGGAATTGGAGAGCATGTTGCAGATATTACGCCCTTTCACTCTTCTTTAAGAAATACTTTGTTTTTTCAAGCAGTTTTAGGTTCACAGCGAAACTGAGCAGAAGCCCCAGTGATGTCCCATGTACTCTCTGTCCCCACACATGCAGTCTCCACGACCAAAGTGGGACATTGGTTACAATTGATGAACCTACATTGACACATGGTAATCAGGCCCCTTGACTTGTAAATCCTTGCATGTGTATCCCCTAGGAAGAAGGCTGCTTCCTCTCTGTCTCCCAGTCCTCCCCTCTGGGGAAGACCACGCCCTCACCCACCCAGCAGACATTCACAGCGCCTAAGCTGGGAATGCTGTCCTGGACACGGCCCTTCGGCCCTGGGCACCCACTCCTCCTTGTGCTCCACGGGGTGAGACAGTCCCTTCTCAGACTCCCTGGCAGCAGGAGTTCTGACCGTGATTTAGACTGTTCTGAAGGAGACACAATCTAAAAAGAAGCCTCCCTCCTGCAGCCCCGGTGGTGGCCGAGTCCGGGGAGATGTCCGTGCCTGCTGGAGCCCACGATCCCGGGTCCGGACCCCAGCTTGGTGGGCGTGAGGCCGTGGGGGCGGCAGCAGCTTCCTGATCTCTGGCCCAGGCACGCGGGTCTTACATTGGAAATAACAGCCCCGTGGTGGCTCCAGCCTCCTTCTGCCCATCGGGGGCTTAGATGGAATCCCTTTTGACATCCGATTCCTGGAATGTTTTCTGCGTCCCCTGCCGATCCTTCACGAAGAGGGACCCTGTTACTGGGCTGGAGGTCAGGAGTGTCTCCTGTGTGGACCCGGGGGGTTTGCACCCGAGGGCAGAGAGAAGCGGGCTGAGCATTGTCGTGAGGGCACCGGCTCACGCTTAGGCTCTGGGGGTGGAGGGTCCCACGGGTGGCACTGCCGCAGGGCAGGAGACATGACAGGAACTCAGCAAAAATCCAGGAAGGCACGCAGGGCATGGCATTAAGATGTGAAAGCTGGGGGGTGGGGCGTGAGGAAAACGGGAAAGGTGAACAAAAGGAAGCCTCAAATGAAAAGGCATCCAGTGAAGTGTCCAAGGAGAGGGAACTGCATGACCTGCATGCCCCCACCCCCTCTGTCTCTGTCCGACTAGCTGACCTGGGCATGCTGTCCTTCTAGCAGCTGAGCTCAGAGAGCTTCGCAATAGCCCAGACGTACACTGCAGGTCTGGGAGCACTTCTTTCTGTATCCAGGCCAGACGTCATTAATCAATCACAGCACTTCTATGCCACTGCTTTCCTAAACTGCATCCATGGCAGACATCACCAATTGATTAGGTCACTCTTCACAGCTAGGCATCCATTCTTCAGAACCCTTCAAAACACAAGAGCTCCAGGTAGCCATGACCAACTGCGTGTGACTGAGAAATAGAGGAAAGGTCTGCCATCTCTGTGAAAAGTTCTCAGATCGGGGACGAAGGGGCAGCCACTGGGAGACAGAGATGGGTTTCAGCAGGTGGAAGGATGTGAGCTGGTGTGGATGGTCAGAGAGGAGTCAGGGAGCAGGAGGGTGTTCTTGGCGAGGGTGGGATGCAGCTGAGAGTTGAGACGGAGTCATGAGGGTGATGGAGAAGCTGGAAGCCCCATCACCCTCATGGGGCTTCCCCCATTGAAAGCCCACCCATGGAGTCTGGACTCCAGCGTGTAGGCCGCAGGAGCAGGGGAGTGTCTGAGACATGCAGTGCCCATCGGATACAAGGGGAGGTTCAATGGGGCTGGGTTAGCAGAGTGGGCCGCCGGGGGAGGGCATCACGCTGGGAGGCAAGGTCATCAGTGGGGAGGCTGGACGGAGGAGGAGAGTGAATTCACCGAATCTCTCTCTCTCTCTCTCTCTCTCTCTCACACACACACATCTGGCGGGTGACCCTGAGTCTTCCCACATCAAGGGCTGGTGTCCATCGGTCCATCAGATGCGACCACTGATTTTCTGGCCTTCCACAGCAGCCTGGGGAAGGTTACAGACCAGGTCGATCACCCCCGCCCTTCCCAGAGAAGCTGAGACAACGTGAGCAGACAAAACACGGGGGCAGGGGCCCATCTGGACCAGGACGGGGCCCTGCCCCCTCGGGAGGAGCACGCCCCTCCCGCACTGCACTGCCCCCCAACAAAGGGCGCCCCCTGCCGCACCACAGGTCTCTCACCCTCACTGGCCATGGCTGGATGGGGGTGCCGTCTCTGTCCATGCAGCACAGGGCGGATATGCAGGCTGCCGCTTCCGCGGCCAGCAGGTCCCAGCGGGCACTGTGGCCCAAGTTGCCTGTCGGGTCAGCTGGATCCAGGATGATGGGCCTGCAATTCCCAACCAAGGTCAGTCATATTCCTGGCAACATCTGGGCAGCCACCTGCAGGACCGCATGAGCTGTGTTTCTCCTTGACCCAACACTCTGGAGGGGGCAGGGCCAGGGCCAAGAGACTCCTCTGTGCTCCAGGTACACACTTGAGGACAGAACGGAAAATAAGCTAACATGAGGTCCCTTCCGTAGTCTGTATCCAGGGAAGGCATTACTAATCAATCACAGTGTTCAGGCCACACTCGCTGTGCCTGCTAGTAAAGCAGGCATTCTTAATCACCCACAGCGCTGGTTCTGCCACTCTCCCTGCATCCGTGGTCCTTAACGGATGAGGCCACTCTTTTCGGCTGAGCCAATACATAGCCTCAGTGTCTCTTTCAACACATCAAGCTACGTAGCTGCTACCCACGGACTGGGAAAACATCACACAGCCGTGAAAGCATGTATGTTACCTCTGTAGCATTTGAGAGGGTCAAAATCCCCTCAATGGGACACGCTTGTGTCGCCCAGTGGGTTCACAGGCCGGGTTGCCAGATTTAGCAAATACATATAGAGGATGGCCAGTTAAATGTGAGTTTCAGATAAAAAATGAGTAAGGTGTTTTTGTTTTTTTTTTAAGTATATCCCAGTGACGGCATGGGACATTCTTATACTAAAAAAGTTATTCATTATTTATCGGATATTCAAATTTAGCTTGGAGTCTTGCATTTCACCTGGTAGCCTATTCACAGGTGACCAGGAAACTGACTGCTTGTCCCTTAGCGGCTAAGGCGATTACCTCTAGGAAGGAACTCAGTTCTAGAAAACGTATTTTCCCGTTTCTGCTCTGCGCCCTCAGGAAGTGGGGAGAGAGAGTGAGGGACCTTGGGCCTGACACTCTGGGGCCCCAAGGGTGGGCCTGAACCTGGCCTTCCGGAGCTGCAGCTCCAGGAAGTCTCTGATGGCTTCGTCTTCCCAGCTGTAGTTGACGGTCCAGTAGATGCAGAGCTCGTGGTACTGGGTCACCAGCTCCAGGACAGTACGAAAGCCCTCGGCCATGTTGAACTGGGGGTCCTGCCCACCCTGCTCCCAGGCAAACACTGTCAGGAGTTCCAGTCCGTGCTGGGGGGGCAGATTGCCTTTCCCCTTGAGCGCCTTAGTGCACTAAGAAATGAGGAGAAAGACGGGGTATTGGTCCATATTGACAATGAAGAGGTACGAGAGGGACCCTCCCAGAACTGGAAACCACCCCTAAACTTTTACTGAGCACTTGCTCTGCCAGAGGCCTTGCCATGCATGACCCCATCAGCTCTTGTGACATAGTAATGTCAGTCCCATTTCCCAGATAAGAAAACTAAGATCCTGTTGCTAGGGAAAATCTCTTTCTGCTCCACCGACCCCGGGTTCCGGCCAGGGCCGGGCCCACCTCCTCCCAGGGAAGCGCTCCAGGACAGAGCCCAGGGCTGCTGGCAGGGGGGCCCCAGGCCTGTGCCGAACCTGCCGGTACCAGTGCTTCACCAGTCGGATCAGACTCTTGAGCTTGGTGGGGCGGGAGACGATGAAGTCCCGCTGCAGCTCTGTGAAGCAGCAGGAGTACTCGCCTGCATTGTTGCAGCTGTGGATGAGGTCGACGTAGACTTGCGTGGGGGGCCTGAAGCCGGACCCCAGCTGGCCTGCAGACAGGGAGAGGGTCACCCTCACTTTATTTCCCGGAGTCACAGTGGGGCCAATGAAATCTCCTACTCAGGTGTCTCCCTGAGTGGTCTGGGGTCCACTGGAGGCCACGGGTGTTTTTAGGTGGAACACAGACAGGATATGACCCAGAGTGGAATCTCTGGTGAGGATCTTACCCCCTTTCCTGCCTCCTTTCAACCCACCTGTTTACCCCTCACGAGGAAAGTCTCCGCTCAGAGCTAACGTGTCTTTAATGGTTCCCTGGCTCATCTCTCTAACAACGGGAGCGCTGGGTCTTAGGGCCTCCTGCGGAGGCCAGAACTGCATGTGGGGAGTGTCGCCGTCACACTGGTCCCAGGGCACTGAAAGGCATTCTGTGGTAGCCAAGCTCTGGCTTTCTGAACTGAGGAACTGAACAGATTCAGGTAAATTTCTGGATCCATCTCTCCTTCGCTACTTGTTTTGCAAAATGCAGGAAGCCAGTCCATTGAGATATGACTCAGGATATGTCAGACTCAGGACTGACGAGAGATGAACAGATTTGCCTCTGTTTTGTTCAGGAATTCATCCTCTGTGTCTGGAAGTGCACAGGACACGTAGTAGGTGCACTTACTGGACTGACTGAATGGATCTGTGGCAGGTGGGGGAGGTGCACTGAGACACTCTGATGTCCCCATTGTCAGATGAAGACACTGGGGCTCAAAGTAGAGGAGTCCCTTGTTCAAGGTCATCCGCATGTTGGTGGAACTGATGAAACGAGAACTCAGCTTAGGGACACTGTTCACCCACGTGGCACCTTTATGTGAAGTGGGAAAAGGTGGTCTTTCCTCCAGACACTTTGCAGGGAAGCTGCGATACGCATACCCACCCGCGATGCCTACGAGGGGCACAGGTACACAAGCTCTACACCGTCCCTGGCAGCCCTGCCTCCGCCTTCCCCCTTCTCAGGACTGCACCTTGGCACCTCACCTAGGGCGTCGAAGGCCGGCAGCACATCGAAGTCCACGCTCTGGTCCGGCATCGTCGGCGATGCCAGCGAGAAGCTCAGCACGCGGGGATTCTGCCACCTGGAGATCTCGAACTTCACTTCAAACTGCTGCTCCCGCCTGCATCGCTCAAGCTGGGCTTGGATCTCCGAGATGATCTCCGCCCTCTTGCTCCCTTGGTCGGTGAACTGGCGGAAGCAGCTGAGGAACACCACGAGGTCGGCGTCTGAGTGGCCTCGCAGCATGGTTCCTTTCGCTGAAGATCCGCCCTGAAGAGAACATGGCAGGCGGCTTGAACCCCGAAGCACTGCTTGGTGTCCCCCTGCCAGAGCCTAGGGGCTCTGGGCTCTGAGTGAGGGACTTGCTGTGTGACCTTGGGCAAGTCACCTAACCTGTTTGTCTTAGATCTTTATTATGGGGTTAATACGTGGCACAGTTGCGAGAAAAAGAAATGTGCAAAACCTAAGTTTAAATCCTTCAACGACTGCAAAATTTCTCATTGCATCGTGTTCCGGGGCTGGGGGGGATTTCAGAGTTCTCTTTCCTTTTTTCTTTCAATCCTTCCTTCCTTCCTTCCTACCTTCCTTCCTTCCTATTTATTTTTAGGTCTGCAGTTGGTTCTCAAGCCTGTCTTGCATAAGGAGAGCTTTTAAAAATGACTAATGCGTGGCTCCTATGTCCCTGGGACTGTGATTTAATTTTCCTGGGAGGGGGCTTAGGTATCAGTATGTATTTTTTTAAACACCTGCCTGTGATTCTCAGCGAAGCCACAGTTGAGACCCATGAGTCAGCATACTGTCCTCAGGGTTATAGGTGAGGAAGACAAGGATCAGAGAGGAAAAGGTATTTGTCTGGGGTCACACAGCAAGTCACCATGCCAGCACTTGTCACTGGTTGACTCTATGCTGACACTCTCTCCAGAGTTGACCTGTGTCTCCCTCTGACTCCAGTCATGAACCGAGGTCGTATGTGCTGCTGCAGCTAGTGTGACTTCATGAACACCCCCGGTGTCCTTCCCACCTTCGGAGATCAGCATTGGATTTTCTCCGGGAGAGCCACACCTCCCCCACACTCCACCCATGAGGTCCAAACAGGGCTGACTCCGCCATGTGACCCAGGCTTGGCTGGCCAGCACATGATGTCTCCCTAGCCCTAGTGATTGGTTAAGGGATGTATCTCCAGACCAATGAAACCCAATTCCAAGACTTCTTTGAATTGTGAGAAAAGAGAAATCCCCTTTTTAGGAGCTTAGAGATGCCAAGGACCAGCATATGGACCGAGCCTGTTCAGTCAAGAGCTAGAAGGAAAATCTTGAGTTCTGGTTATTTTGTATGGACTCCTGGATCCAGCCATGCCTGAAGGTACTCTATTCTAGGGCCTTCCATTTACATTAGCTGACACATTCTTTTGAGTTGGCTGTCACGAGCAACCAAAAGCAGCTTCTTGGGCATATAGGGACCCTCCATCAGCCATCTCCCTTTGACCGTGTCCTGCTTTGTCCTGTGTTTGGCTTAGTGCCGGTTGCTGCAGGGGCCGCAGAAGTGGGTCAGGCGTGGTCCGGGCCTAGGCAAGGTCACCAGCCCGCAGGACCCTCTTGGCCCACAGCTCTCTGGGGACTCACCTTGACCACCTTGAGCACTTTGATGGGAGAATTCTGGAAGCAATTCTCCCTCAGAAATGAGCAGATGGTATCCACAGCCTTGTTTACTTGAACCAGGAACTGCTGGTTGGGCTGGAGAAATTCACCGATGAACTTGTCGAGGTCCCTGGCTGGGGTCTGGTGAAGGAGAGTGGGCTGCGGAGAGAATACAGGCAGAGTCGGCCCAAGACAGGCTCCCTGTGAGTGTCCAGCTGCCCCTCGGTCTCCTGTGAGAACGCGACTCCCGTTCTGTCCTATGGCTCCTTTGCCTTCTCAGTTGGCTGGCAGGCCACGGCGTCAGAGGGATGAGTTCAAGTTCTGGTTCTCCCACCACCACACAGCCGCAGCTCCCCCATCTTTAAATGGGGGCAAGAACGAGGCCCATGCCTCACTGGATTGTCTTGAGTATTAAGCACTGGTTATGAGATTTTGTGGCAAAGTAGCCAATGTGATAAAACCATACCCTTTGGGTAGCTGCAAATGGCTGTTATCTTAAGTGGCGTTCACCAGAAGCAAAGCCCGGATCCCAGACAGGGCTCTGGAGTATGACTTGCATCATGGAGTTGGTCCTGACCTGAAATAGGGTGGGCCTTTGGTGCGCATGTCACTCAAGCTGTAGCTGGGGCGGACCGGCCTGTGCCTTGGCTGTGAGCCATCAGCATCCAGCACTCCTAGCGGCTGGGGGTGTAGGTACCAGCGGGGAAAGGGGGTCTGGAATGGGGCGACTTGAGACCCCACTGCTTACCATCACATGCCAGGGCTGCACAGGGGTCCCTTCTCTACTCATAAGGCAGACCTGCGTCTCTAGGGCTGCTGCTTCCTGGGCCAACAGCTCCCAGCTGCCCTGTCCCACGTTCCAGGTGGGGTCGGCAGGGTCCAGGATCAGGGGCCTGGGGGAAGAGTGGGTGGGCAGGCAGGGGGGGAAGGTGAGAATCAGTGAAGGAGCAGGGGGGTAGGAGAGACTGGGAAAGGGCGTGGGGGCTGGGGAGAGAGAGAGAGAGAGAAGAGTGTCAGCACCTTGGGGGGGGGGGGTAAGGACTTGCCCAAGCACAGTGGGATCCCTATTTGGCCACCTTGATCCGGAAGCTACTGGGTGGCCCCTTAACTTCAGGTACAGCCTTGTATTGGGTTATTAAAACAGGCCCTGGCTTCCTTTGGAGCTCATTGTGTCTATGCTTCCTGAGCAGAGACCAGAAGGGAGCAGGGTGAGGATGGGGTTGGAGCACCCAAACCTCACCCTGAACCCCTCCTGGAGACAGTGATTGCAGGGTGACAGTTGGGGAGAAGGATGATGTGGGGCGGGAAATGAGGTAGCGGGTGCACCTGGGCTTCCAAAGCTGGTCGAGAAGGTGCCTTCTGAGAGTTGGGTCCTCAAAGCCATAGTTGACTGTCCAGAAGACACAGAGCTGCTGGTGCCGCTGCACGAGCCCCAGGATGGTCTTCAGGCCTTCGGCCATGTGGAACCGGCGCTCCCCACTGCCCTGCTCCCAGGCGAAGATGGCCAGGAGCTCCAGGGCGTAGGCTGGGGGCAGGGAGGCACAGGCTGGCCACTGTCCTTTGTTCTGAGAGGCAACCTGTGTCACCCAAATTGAAGAATCAGTGGTATGAGCACCCACTGTATGCTAAGCATGGCTCTACGCACTTGTGGAAGGAGGGCAATTAAAAAAAAAAAACCCACAGAAAGAATAGAACCTCGGGGGTGGCCGGCTGGCCCTTCTCATTTTACAGATGAATAAACTGAGGTTTGGGCGGGGGTGGGCAGCGACTTGCCCAAGGCTGTGGAGTGAGAACAAGAGGCTCAGGCTTGGGCTTTGCCCAGAGTCTCCCCTCAAAGGGTATACAGGCTGGTCATACAGGAATGGAGTCTGTGACATATTCGTCTTGGCATTTCAACACCCATCACAACAGTTGGCAAGAGTGGGTGCTCGGTAGGTGGCTGAACAGATGCGTGTGTGATGCCAGCTGGCATTCAGGGAAGGGTTTGCTGAGGGAACTCTTGAAAGATGCTCCGGATTTAGCATATCTTGCAAAGATGACTGTGCGGCTTGGAGGTGAACAAGATCAGGGAAAGCATTAGCACTGCCAGGGGCTATGGTTAGAGAGGGGCGGTGAACCCCAGCCGCAAGAAATGAGGACTTGGGGACTTGATGGAGAAAAGCCTCTATCTCAGCCAGAGGCTTCTGGGTCGGGGGAGGACAAGAAGGGTGGAGGAGGAGGTCCTGCTGCTTGAGATGGCCAATAAAAAGCAAAGGAGGGCACGTTGTCTGTGTGGGGAAGAAGCCGATTGGCCGAACTGGTTGCCATAGCTGCCACTGTTTCCCAGAAGGAGTCATGCTGTTCTGAGGCCTCACCTGGCGGTACCAGTGCTTCACCAGCAGGATCAGGTTCTTCAGCTTGACTGGGCGGGTGTTCACGAAGACCCTCCGCAGCTCTGCGAAGCAGCCCGCGTGCTCGCCCCGCTGGCAGCCGCTGTCCAGAAGGGTCCAGTAGATCTGGGGGTCAGGTTTGGTGCCAGAGCTGAGCTGCCCTGCGGGTGTTTGTAAACACGCTGAGTAGGCATTTCTAATGGAAGTCGAGCAGCATTTCCCAACCCAGCCTTTAATATTTTGGCATTAATTATATAATGTTGCAATCAACAGTACACAATCTATAACATAAAATAACAATCGGCACTCTTATTACTTTTAGCAGCAACTATGTACTGGGTGCTTTTCAGTCATTTCCGCAAACTCCCCCAATGGCTTTGCAAAGTGGATACTCTTGAACCCAAACGAACTATGTAGCAAAGTGGTTAAGAGAATGAGCTTTGGAGGCAGACAGGCCTGGGTTCGAATTCTAGCTGTGTGACCTTGCCTCTCTGGGTCTCAGTTTCCTCATCTGTAAAAGGGGATGACATCTACCTCATCCCACTATGGTAAGAATCAGATGAAATCTACATGTACCATGCTTAGAACATTAGTGAAAATATACCATGTGCTCCACAAAAACAAACTGTTGGTATGATTAATACTATCTCCCAAAGAGAAAACCAAGGTGTAGAGAGGAAACTGGAATGAGTCCCACCCCGTTCTTGTACCGTGCTGGCACTCTGGAATAGATACTTTCTCCATGGAAGGAGACTAAAAAGCCACCCACTAAAAGAGAAAGGCTTCAAGGAAGCCTGGGGGTGGGGTGCAGGAGAGAAAAGTCTCCCACGAGAAAATGAGACCCCACCCCATGTGAGGGGGCGGTCTAAGCTTACAGTATCTGCACAGGAAGGAAATCCAAGGCTATTAAATTGGTGTAAAACTGGCCTGGGACCCGGCGAAACTCTTAGAGCTCAGCCAAATAAAGACTTAATAAAAGCCAAATAAAAACTTAGTTCCCTGAGGATATTTCTCCAACCCCGAGCGGAAGGAACTTCCACGACAAAAGGGAAGAAAATAAAAGCTCCTCACACCCTGGAAATGAGCTCACAATAAAAAACTGCAAACCACATGAGGAAATGGTCCGCCATGAGGGAGAGTCAGGCAACACAACAAACAGGAAAGCAAACACTTCAGGAATTTGAGAAAATAGGCCACTCTGAGAGACGAAAATAAGCAGGATTAAAATAATTAAAGAGATAAAAGAGACTGAACCACGATGAAAGGACAGGGGCCACGAAGAAAGAGCAGGTCGACTTGAGAAATAGCTAAACGGAACTTCTAGATGTGAAAAATAAAGTCACTGTGTATTTTTAAAAATTAAGGTTAGGTAGCAGATTAGACGTGTGAAGGAAGTAAACTGGAAGATGGATTTGAGCAACTGAGGAGCAGGTGGCCCTGGGAGATGGAAGAAATGACAGAGATGAAGAGATGTGGAGGATGAAGTGAGATACCATGACATAATAGTTCCAGAAATAGAGAACAGAGAAAACAGGAGAGGCGATATTCAAAGAGATGCTGGGAGACATGTCTCCAAAACTAAAGGAAGACCTGAGTCCTTAGATTCAATAAATACAACAACTTCCAAATAGTATAACTAAAAAGAAATCAATATACAAACGTATCAGAAACTGAACAATACAATGGGCTAAGAGAAGTCTTAAAAGCTACCAAAAAAGGAAAACAAAACAACACACACATAAACCATCAACGAAGACGCAGACAGCCAACTTCTCATCGGCAACCACAGAGATCAGAAGACAGTAGAAACTGAAGAACACAAATGTAAAACATTTCCTCCAAGAGTGTAGGTGAAACAGAAAGGTTTTTCGGGCAAAGTCTGAGAAAATTTATCACGAAGCCTGTCTGAAAAAGCGCTACTACAGGATGTGTTTCTGTAAGAAAGAAATGAAGCCAGAAGGGAGAACCGGAAAAAGGAAAAAATGTTGCTAATTATGTTCATAGATTTTAATTTGTGCAAGATATTTAAGAAAGCAAAAGAAAATAATCTTTCTTATTGTTAGAGTCTTGTACGTTAATTCTGTTATTAACCCCCTCAAAATTATTATATGATTGGCCCCAGCTGAGTAGCTCAGTTGGTTGGAGCGTCGTCCAGATACGTCAAAGGTTGTGGGTCTGATCTCCAATCAGGGCACACACAAGAGGAAACCAATGAAAGCGTAAATAAGTGGCACAAAAAAACCCCAAAAAACAATGTTTCTCTCTCTCCCCCTTTCTCTTATGTCTAAAAAAAAATCAATAAATTAAAAATTATTATGTTATTATTGTTCACTCCATTTTTGTCTTCCAGTTTGATGTTATTTATAAAAGGTACAGATAAAATTTAATAATTAAGACCTTACAAATAAAAAATGGAACAAGGTATTGCAGGAAATCACTCCCAAAGGACCGGTGTAGCTCTATTAACATCAAACAAAACACTTTAAGGCAAATAAATATTTTAGAAATAATGAGGGTTATGACTTAATGATAAAAGGAACAAGCCAGTAAAAGTATAATTATATATTTACCTGCTCCTTAATAACATAGCCTCGACATATTAAAACCAAAGCTTTCCAGAACTGCAAGGAGAAACTGGCAAATATCCATTCGGAGTGGAAGATTTTGGTGTCCCATTTATAAATTCATAGGCCAAATGAGCAAAAAATAAGTAATAAAGATCTGAACAAAGATCGTAAGCCAGACCTAAAGAATGTAGAAACCGACATTCAACAGTGGAGGGCACGCATTCTTTTCAACCGCAGGAAACTTAGGCAATGCCACCAAATTCCAAAGAATTGATATTTGGGAGGTATATTTTCTGACTACAATTAAAAATAGAAAAAGATAACTTAACACAGGGATATTGTAATAACTATGTGTGGTGTCAGATGGGTACTAGATTTATCAGGGTGATCACTTCATAAGGCATATAAATGTTTAATCACTATGTTGTACTCATGAAACTAATATAATATTGTATAATATCATATGTCAATTATTGAAAAAAATAGAAAAAGATAACCACGTGCCCAAAGCATGCAAATGAGCAAACCCTTAAAACGCTCATTTGAAAACTCACTTCCAAATATTCACGGATGAAAGAACAAATCATGTCATATTTAAAAGTATGAAAGATTTAGATCTGAGTGATAACAGAAATGATCTATATAAAATACTTGTTATGCAGCTAATGTGAATCTTTAGAGGAAAGCGACAGTCTTAATTGCATTTATTAAGGCTGACGATTCCTAAGCTAAGATTTACCTCAAAAAGTTAGAAAGTTAACCATAAAGTAAACCCTTCAATATAAGAAAGGGAATTACAACATGTAAATCCTTTTTTAAGAAACCTCCCACGCAGACACGGAGTATCGTTAACACTTGTTAAATCGCAATTGGAAAACACAGGTGTGTGATGACTGTCGTTTTGGGTGCTTGAAACATTTTATAATTAAAACTGTTGTAAAGTTAAAAGCACTAAATTGTGATGAATTGATGATGATGATGACTTAACGTGTCTCTCCCACAGCAGTTCCCAACACCCCGTGAAGTGGGGGAATTAGAATCACAAAGAGGACCGCAGGTGTCCCGTAAGAGGCTCCCGTTCCCTCCAAGGCACAGGCCGGGCACCCCTCACCCACAGCATCAAGGACGGGCAGCAGGCTGACGTCCATCCAGCTTCCTAGGGCCGGGGACACTAGCTGGAACCGCAGAGCCTCGGTCACGGTCTGCTCTGGAAAATGCAGGGTCAGGCCGGGGACCGGATCCTGCCACCCGGATTCCAGCTGCGTCCGCATATCATCAAGGATCGCGGCGACGCGGGGGCGCTGGTCCTTGTAGTTCTCGAAGCAGTTGAGGAAGATGACGAGTTCGGCATCACAGCCACCCCGGAGGTCTGTGCCCCGGCCAAATGAGCCCCCCTGCAGAGAAAAGAATATCTCAGCCCAGTGACTCTATTTGAGCCTCCGGGGGCTGGTTCAGGCTGTGGTCCCAAGAGCAGCTCCCCCATCTTCAGCCCTGAAGCCTCTCTCTCACGGCTGTTTGGTCTTGAGGACACCCAGGCAGATGCAAGCTGCATGAGCCCTGTGACCTCTGACCATCAGAAGCCTGGCAGAGTCGGGCTACATCTGCCTGCATTTATCTTCCGACCCACAAAGCCTGCGTGAAGTCAGACAATACGCAGCAACAGACAACAGAGGTGGTTGCAGGGGGAGGGGCCAAGTGGTGGCAGTGGTCAAAGATTTTAGCCAAACAGCTGCAGCACATCTGGATCACAGGTTGCATACCGGGGTTCTGGGGCCAACAGAGATGGGCTTGGCCTATTTCAGTGAATCAGTCCATCTATCTGTCCACCCGTTCATTCATGCGTTCGACAGATATTTATTGAGCAATGACATATAGGGGTATGCAAGTGGATAAACTTACTTTTCTCCAGGAACTTATATTGTATCGGGGGGAAAGGGAGGAGGCAGGATCAGTCAGCAAACAATAGCCCCCCGAAAGTCCTAAGTGCTGTGGGGAGTTGTAAAGGGACTTAACAATATTAAGGGAGCAACATAGAGGGTGCAATTGTAAATTGAGCAGTCAGGCCTCCGAGAGAAGGGGACTTGGATCGCAGACTTAAAGGAGGGGACGGGGAGAGCCAAGTGGATGGGGGAAGAACATTCCCGAAAGAGAAAACAGCCTGAGGGGATGTGAGCCTCCTGAGCTCAGGAAGAGCTAGGGGTGAGCATGCAGTAAGTGAAGGTCAGCGAGAGGCCGAGAGGCCGAGAGGCCGGGGCCAGACGGTACAGGCCTGGCGGCCTCGGTCCTCTGCAGGGAAGGGAACTGATCTGATTATGGTGAGACAGGTTTCAAAAAACAGTAGTTAAACAAAAAGCTGGCACCTAAATATATACCTCCAGCCAGCAAACTACCCTCAATGGACGTCCACTCCCTCTGTCCACCCTCGGCGTGTGTCTGTGGCTTCTTCCTGTCCCCATGGTGGTCCCGCCATTAGGGTCCCGTCGGTGTCTCCCCCTGCCTGACTCACCTTGCTGACCATCAAGTCCTTGTGGACACACTTCTCACGGAGGCAGTGCAGGATGACAGTGATGGCCTTGTTTGCCTGCTTCTGGAACAGGGGGCTTGGCCTCAGGTGGTCCTGGATGAAGCGGTCCAGCTCCTTGCTGGGGATCTGAGACAGGTCCAGGGCAGAGGGGGCGACGCTGGCCACGGCGGAGGGCCCGGGGGCCGGGCAGAGGGGTTGCCTGTTCCCCGCCTTTGGGCACACGGCATCAAGGCTGCTGCCGTCCTTGGTGGTCTCCTGGGTAGGGTCTTGCAGGACGCGGTGGTCCAAAGCTGAGCATCCGGTGTGTGGAAGACCCTGGAAGTTTGTGGAAGGAGCTGTCTTACACATGCAAAAGTTTATGCATTCCTTCTCTTGCCAGCCCCTCCCACTGTGTAGCCAGGGTGACTGAGGCTCAGAGAGGGGAAGCGACAGGTAGCCCGTTTGGTGACTTTGTGCAGATTAGAAGAGGTGCCCTTATAAAGGGGATAAAGGATACAAAGGTCCACCGTGGTGGGCGAACACAGCTTGGTAAACAGAAAAATAAGTACGCAAAGATTGGTGATTAGACTGTGTCACGTACCTGCTGTCCCCCTGTCCCGTTTCAACTCGGTTCCACGCCCCATGGCCCCCAGTGCACAGCAGATGCTCAGAAAACATGGAGCACATAAATTACGGTAAAACCCAAGGATCCCCTCACTCACCCGCACTTCCCAGGGCTGCACAGCGCCCCCTGCTGTCTGCAGAAAACACGGGTGGTCATAGCAGGACTCTGCCTCTTGGGCCAGCAGATTCCAGGACCAAGCTGCCCCGTTCCCCACATCCCATGTCGGGTCAGCTGGGTCCAGGATCACGGGCCTGCAAGTCCAGAGGGACAAGAAGATTCTGGTTGGCAAGATGGTCAAGGTCAGGGGCTCTGGAGTGAAGCTGACTTGGCTCCAATCTCAACCCAGCTACTTTCCAGCGGTGTGACCAGAGGCCGATGCCCTACTTCTCTGAGTCTCAGTTTCCTCATTTTCAAAATGGGGACAATAGCAATTTAATGGGGACGATAACAGCCTGATCTGACGGGTTGTTGTGCAGATGAAATGAGAGCAACGACCCCCAACTCCACCTGCACCTTAGAATCTCCAGACCCAGCCCTGGGGTCTCTGAGTGACGCCCCGTGACTTAGCAATTTCACTCCTAGATAGAAGTCCAACGTACATGTGTATGCACTGACATACAAGGCCGTTTGTCAGAGCCCTCTGGGTAGCAGCCCCAGAGCGGACACACCCCAGACAGGCATCCTAATGGAAAACATATTGTGACAGACCCACACAGTGGAAGAGAATGAACCACAGCTGCACGCAGCTGTATGGATGAATCTCAAAGACTTCATTTGAGAAAGGGAAGACAGGCGCAAAAGTGCATGCTGGGTGATTCTGTTTAGATGTGACTTTAAGCCAGAACTGCAATGATAACAGAAGGGGGTCGCCTTTGGAGGAGCACAAGGACAGCTCCTGGGGGCCTGGAATGCTCTGCCTTGATCTAATGGGGGTTTCACAGGCGGGTTCTCTTCATAGAAAGTCATCAAAATGTGTTACGTGTCACTAAAATGCTCATGTACAAAACGTGTAGTATGTTTCTAAAATCTCCCCCTAGTGATTCAGACTTGCACCTGGGCCAAACCCACTGAGTTAGGAAGTGCACACGTAGCATTTGGCTTTGGCCCTTGGCAGACAGCACTGGCTTTATCGTGGTTAATTGCCTCCCAGGGCCCGGGCATGGGAGAGCGGGTGGTGGGGTACTAGGAGGTACCTGGGTCTCTCAAGCTGGCGAAGCAAGAACGTCTTAACTGCAGGGTCCTCGAAGCTGTAGTTGGTGGTCCAGAAGACACACAGGTGCCGATGCTGCTGGATCAGGCCCAGGACCGTCCGGAAGCCTTGGGCCAGGCTGAAGGCATCTTTCCTGCAGCCCTGCTCCCAGGCAAAGATGGTCAGCAGCTCTAGAGCGTAGGCTGGGGGCGTCTCCCTGCTCCCCTCCTGTGGGCACACCTGTAAGTGGATGGGGCAGGGGCCGCAGAGGGTGAAGGAAAGGGGACCGCTAGTTCTCCGCAGAATTTTGCTGCATCTCTGGGTCTCTGGGGTGGAGACCCAGCAGGCTGAGCCTGGGACAAGGGGATGTGTCCTGAGCCTGTTCCAAAAGCAACCTGGTGTTTCTCAACTGCCCTCACTGCTGGGACCTCAGCAATGTGCTTGGCTCATATTGGGGGGTGGGAGGTATGGACAAGCCCCCAGGAGGGGGAGGCAGGCAGGAGAGGCCAGTGGGTAGACTGAGGCTGTCATCCCCCAAGTAAAAGCACCGCAGGACTTGCGCAGGGTCAGAGATCAAGGCCCAGGGTTGGGCAAGAATGGGCCTGCGGCACCTCCTCACTCCAGACCTGCTTCAGGGTGAGCGGTCCAACAGAAGGACCAAGCCTTAAAATTTTGGGTAGGCTGCTCCCTCTCCTCCAGTCAGGCCAGGCACCCCTTCCCCAAGACACAGCAGTCCATCAACATGCATGCACGGTGCAGGGGGGCTTTTCTGAGGCCAGGGTGGGGGCTGCACAAACTCCGCCTACTTCATGTTGCGCATAAAATATCCCAGAGAGTCTCAAAGCCCTAAATATGAAAAGGATGTCTTAAAATCTTTTAAAAAGAAACATGGGAGAATCATTTTAGAAAGTCAGAATAGGCAAAGGTTTCTCAAACAAGACACCAAAAGCACAAATCACATGAGAAAACAGTTGAACACAAATGATTACATGAAGATGCAAACATTTTCTGTGACAAAAGACCTATAAATAAAGTGAAAGTATAAGCCACAGTTGGGGAGACTAGATTTGCACACCCACAATATATAAAGAGTTCCAACCAATCAACAACAAAGAAGGCAGCTAACCCAGTAGAAAATAATGAACAAATTATATGAACAGACAATCCCCAGACACGTGACGGGCTGCCAGACAGAAGGCAATGTTCTCACTATCACAGAGGCACACGTTCAAGCTGGCACATGCCTGGAGCAAGGACCCTCACGGGCAGCCTCACCTGGCGGTACCAGTGCTTCACCAGAAGGATTAGATTCTTCAGCTTGGAGGGCCGAGTGTTCACGAAGTCCCGCCGCAGCTCGGCGAAGCAGGCCGCGTGCTCGCCCCCCTGGCAGCCGCTGTGGAGGAGGGTGGAGTAGATCTGGGGGTCAGGTTTGGTGCCAGAGCTGAGCTGCCCTGCGGATGTGAAGGCCTGTGCGTGAGGAAGGGTGTGGGGGACCCAGGATGGAGGGCGGTGTTGGTGCTGAGCTCAGCTTGGGGCTCAGGGCAAGAGGCAGGAAGATTTGAGCTGGGGGGCGGCGGGGAGGGGTTGCCTCAGAGGAGGAGGAGGAGGAGGAGGAGGGCCCGGAGCTTCTCAGGAGGCAGAGAGGAAAGCTCTGCACCAGAAGGGAGGGTCCCTTCCTCCCAAATGGTCAGGCAGCCCCCAGAGATTGGGGAAGAAGTGCAGCCTCATTCCCAGGAGGTTAAACAGGAATGGTGCTTCCTGCTGAGTCGGGAATCCTCCGCCTGGCAACTCTTTCCTCCTAGAGGCTCCCTCAGGCTATACTAAAATACCGCTGCACATGCCTTTAATTAATTGGAGCCGCGAGAGGAGAAATGATGCCAGAGAAATATAAGGCGAGAGGTTCTGTTTCCTTAGCAGTGATCGCTAATTTTCTGAGCACTTACAACATGCCAGGCACTGTGCCGACAGTTTTACATGAATCCCCTCGTTGGATTCCCCACTAACCCCCCTACAATTCTTCACCTCGTTTTACAGCTGTGGAAACTGAGGCACAAAGAAATTCAGCGCTCTGCCCCGGGTTAAAGAGCTGGAGGTAGGCTTGGAAGGCAGAGCTGGCTCACTTTACAGGATGAGCCACCTCCCCTGGGCCTGGCTCAGGAAAAGCAAAGACTCTCCACAGCTTCCTAGGTTCCTGACATCACTTATGTGCTGTGTGGCTTCGGGTGAGCTACTGTGTGTCTCTGTGCCTTGGTGTCCCTATTCATAAAATGGAAGGCAAGACGGTTGGACTCCATAGGTTTGCTCTGAGGGGTTCATGAGACAGAACATGCCCACTGCTTGGAAAAGTTAAGCATTTGATAAGGAGTAGCTATTCGGGTTAATAACAGGGCGGGTGTGCGGGTGCGGGAGAGTGGGACTGCCAGCCAGGGTATCGAAACCCGGGATAAACTCAAGACAGCGGTCTCCCAGATCATCATGGTAAATGGCAACCCTAATATCAGTAGTAATAACAGAAAAATGATAATAGAAATAAGAACAGGAGGCACTCACATAGCCCTGTCGTGTGTCAGGCACTGCTCTAAGTTCACGATATGTATTAGCACATACAGTCTTTCCCAGGACAAGTTGCTATTGTCTTATCACTGTTATCGGCATTTCCCGGATGCAGACCCAGGGGAATATTACTACATTAAATCAAGCATGGGCATATTACAAAGGAGAGTGCAAAAACCACATCGATGCTTCTAAGGTAAAATTTGCCTTCTCCTCTGGGCCATCTACGGAAGGGCTCAGCCGCACTCAGCGGTGGCTGAAGGACACTCTCCCCGGTTGTTCGGTTGTTTGAGCAAGGGTCAGGCATCTTGACTCCTGGACCACGAATCCAGGAGGAAACAAAAGCCCAGCGAGGGCAGCCCAGGCCACACAGCGAGTTGGTGGCAGGACTTGAACTCTTAGCCCTGTCTTACTCCTAATGATCTTGCGTAGCCCTGCACCGGGCTAGGGACCCCTCACCCAGAGCGTCAAAGGCGGGCACCAAGCTAACATCCATCCAGTTCTCCAGGTCTGCGGATGTCAGTCGGAACTGGAGGACCCCAGGCGTGTCCTGCCTCAGAAACTCAAGGCTCAACCCAGGAACTGGGTTCTGCCCCCAGGATTCCAGCAGCTGCCTCATCTCTCCGAAGATCTCTGTGCCCCGAGCACTCTGGTCCTCATAGCTCTTGAAGCAGTTGAGGAAGATGACAAGTTCAGAATCACAGCCAAGCCTCAGAGCTGTGCCCCGGCCGAAGGAGCCTCCCTATGAAGAAAAACAAACAAACAGCTCAGAAGTCTGCACTCTCCAATTCTAGTGCCCGCACAGGCTGGCAGGCGAGTGGGCTCGGTGGGGACTGTCTAC
Source organism: Mormoops blainvillei (assembly GCA_004026545.1). Taxonomy (NCBI): domain Eukaryota; kingdom Metazoa; phylum Chordata; class Mammalia; order Chiroptera; family Mormoopidae; genus Mormoops; species Mormoops blainvillei. Next base: position 42,005 of record PVJD01009809.1, read on the forward strand.
CACACAGCTCCTGGCATTTGAAGCCACGCAGGAATGTGGGCCATGGGCAGCCACGTCTGAGTTTTCAAGAAAAGCAATTTTTATATATCGATCCATAATTTCTAAATGTTGGCAATAAGCGATAAAAAACATGAAAACTATAAGTGAAACATATTCTGGTTTGTAGAACACGTTTGTGACCTTTGCCCGGGATCAGTACTAAGCAAGTGGCGTAATTTCAGTATGAATTGCCGAGACCTTTCTGACCAGTGTTTCTGCAGAGCTGCCAGCCCGAGGATTCAGGAAGGAAATGCACATTATTGGAATCTCTGCTCTGTCAAAGTTCTAACACCTATAACCTCGCTGCCGACAGGCAACAACCTTCACGTGGTTCCATGTGGTCGCAGATATGGGGGAAGGTTCAGAGCGGCAAAATGAGTAACACCGAAAGCAATGAAGTGAGTAATACAGCCAGTAAGAGGCAGGAACCAGGATTAGCCCTCTGGGGACATCTTCCCACTCAACTGGGATGCTACCTCCCCAGTGGTAAGCCAGTTCATTTACTTTTTTGAAAGAAATTCCAGCCAACGTGTCATTTCATACGATTTCATGGACATCTCTAAACAGTAATTCCCCATGGTGGGCAGCTGTGCCTCAGGGGACATTCGGCAATGTCAGGAGACATTTTTGGTGGTCACACTGAGCAGGGGAGCTCCTTCATGTGGGCCCTGGGGGCATCCTACTGTGACCCCTTCTTTGCTTTCTGGTCTGACCACGAGCCCCAGGCTCATTTTGTGCATCTCGCTCCAGCCCCGGAAATCAGCCATCCTTCAGACTGGAATTGGAGCCCACAGCCCCTCCCACTTCACCAGGGCCTCCTTCAAAGCCTCGAGTGATCGATCACAAGACCATAAGCTAAATTCAACCTTGAAAGCTGTTCCAGGTTTTCCAGGAAGCTCAGGATGATGCCAGAGCTTTAGGGACCCTAAAACTGGTCTGCAGAAATCCTGTAGCCCTGTCTCAAAGGCAGAAATCTGCCCCCCACATTTCCTGGGCTGCAGGTCTCCCCGTCTCCTTTCCTGTGTCCCATGCAAAGGTTCAGCCCCAGGAGATCACTAGCCACTCTGGGGCCACCTCCAGCTGGCTCCGTTTTCGTCCCCCCCCCCCCGACCACCCAGGTGTCCTGGGTCCACTGACACCCCTGAGTTTACCGTGAGGATACAGTAGCCGACCCGTCTCCTCCCCGAGTCTGTGGGCATCCTGAGTTCAGTGTCAGGGTGACAAAGAGTGACCAGGACAAAAAGTGACCCAGTCTCCGTTTCCCCGCCCATCAAACAGGGACAATAATCTCTATCTCACTAAAAGTGCGCCTTAAGTGAGATAAGGCTCATTTGATGAGAAAAAGCTCATTGTTATTGGGTAACTTCTCAGTAAGTTGGGCTATCATGGCTATTCTAGAGAATCAGTGTATCTGCGTCCTTAGGGTCCTGCACAGTGTGAGGCGGGGCAGAGGAGTGAATGAATGGATGGACGACGGGGCGGCCCTTAGAAGCACAGATTCGGGAATCGGACTACCTGGCTTTAAATCCTGACTGGACTTCTTACAGGCCTGAACACGTTACTTCCGCTCCCTGTGCCTCAGTTTCCCATTTGTCTAGTGGGGGTAAATAGTACCTACCTCGCAGAGGTATTGTGAGCAGGAGTATATTTTCAGGGCACTTTGCGCAATCCTGGAGCACAGTTAAGTGGGCTATATTAATGTTAAAGAAATTAATGAAAATACTGATAAAGCCCCTCCCCGTCCCCATCCCCGTCCCCTTTCTCAAAATGCCCAGCGTCCTCGAGGATTACTCCTATTTACAACCGGAGACCGTGAGGTCGCCCCTGCTCCCTGAGAGCGCACCTTGGTGATTTTCAGCACCCGCCACGACGGGGCAGCGGCTCCCCGGGACCCCGGGCAGCCCGCGCGCTCTCTCAGGACCGCGCCCACGGCCCCCAGCGCGCGCCGCGCGACCCCCACGAACTCCGCGGGCAGCTGCAGGCTGCCGATCACCAGGCTGTCCAGCGCGGCAGCGGGGGTGCTGTACACGTCCATGGCCAGGCGCCCGGGCGCCGGTGGCGGGGGTTCGGAGAGCAGGTCCGGGGCTCGGATGCGCACGCCCGCCTCCGGGTTTGCGTCCCAGGGTCTTCGCTGTCCCAGGTGCCCAGCAGCGCCCCGCCCTGGTCCGGCGCCGGGCGTGGGGAGAGGGAAGGCTGCAACTGGTCCAGTCTCCCCCCGCTGCCCCACTTTCTCCCATCCTCTGGGGGGTTCCCCTCCTTTCCTGCTTTCAGTTTCGTTTCTTTCAGCCGGACCGGACCTTCGCTCCCACTTCCGCTTCCCTTTCCAGTTGCGGTTTCCGCTCCTTGGCTTTCCCTCCCGCTGCGCGGGGCTCCCGCCCCGCTCTGATGCATTACAGACAGCAGAACAAAATGCCTTTACAGCAGCGGGTCCGCAGAGCACAGCGTTGCCATGGGCGATATAACCAGAGCGTTTAAGAAACCTGCAGGATTTGTGTGAAAAAATGGTCAGGAGATTCACATAAACAGTGAGCCTCTACCTTGCTCTCCGGCTGAAGGATGCCTTCTAAACACCGGCAATACTAAGGAACAATTACAGAATTCGTCCTGCAGCCCTTTACAAATATCTCATTTAATCCTCCCAATAACCGTGATGCTATTATTATCACAGCATTACAGGTGAGGAAGGTAAGGGGTGGAGAATCTAGGCTTGTCCAGGGTGATGCAGCTGGGAAGCTGCCAGACTGGATTCCAACCCCGTGCAAGCTCTCACTGCTCACTGTTGTGCCAGGAGGCAACTCCTCCCAGTTTATACATTTAATGCCATCCCAATAAAAATGCCATTTAAAAAAATTTCGAAGACCATTCTCTAAACTGTCTTAAGAATTAAGATTTTTTTTTTTTAAAGAGGAGAAATGAGAAAAGGAAGTCAGTTTAGAATGGCACTTCTCATACGACATCACCTATTAAAACATTATAAAGCTACAAGACGTAAGTCCTTTGGGGACTGGCACAAAACGGGGGCAGTCACATACTGCGGAGTGGACGCCCGAGTCTCCAGGGAGCCCGTTGCTGTCGCCCTCTTCACTGGCTGGGTTCTTGCTTTTCAGCTGCTTCCCCGTTGCTCCACCCAGGTGGCCAGAATGTGCCCACTTGGGCTCTTTTTCCGGGACTGGCGCAAGCGGAAGTCCATGTCCCCTTCCCTGTCTCTCTCAGAAACTCATTGGTCCTCTGCTCCGTCACTCAAGGAGCCAGCAATTACTCTACCTCTGAGTAAATCTCAGGTAACAAGTGATCTTGACAAGAGCTTCCCGAAGTCTGCCTTAACCGAAAGGAGATGATAAGTGGGGTCAGAGGGTGAATGAATTTCAGAGGTCAGAGGGGGAGATGGTAGGCTACCAGTATGCACACAGTTTATATTTTGAGTACTGAGTGCCACATCACTGGGGGTATTCAAGTATAGGAGGAAGATTGGGTTATGAGTTAGAGGCACAGGTATGTTTAAAGTATCAGCAACTCAACAGGTTGGGAACAGAGAGTGCACCATCGAGAGACTAGAGCATCTGAGGAATTTTTAGAAAGTAGAAAGCAGAAGGGTTGAGATAGGATCCAGTTGGTGGACTGATCCCATGCACAAGCCTTCGACTCCACTCCAGGCCTCTAGAAATGACGAAAGAGATGACAATACTTAATCGAGCTGCTGGACCCTGTAAAATGCCTGAAAGAGAAATGGGACTGGATGAAGGAGGAAATTACAGCCCCAGACTCAGGAGGAAGGGGGTACCTGTGCAGGGCGGGGAGGGTCCCCAGGGTCTCTGGGGCTCCCCAGCCTCTCCCAGACCAAGGGGAGGGGTGTGCAGGGAGGGGTTCATGTGAGGGGGAGGCGGGTATCCGGGACCCCTCACTCAGGGCTTCTTTGAAGATGGCAGTACATTAAAACCCAGTTGAGACCTCAGCCTGAAGCTGAGCACCCTGGACTTTCCCTGTCAACCCAGAACTGCAAACCTCACCAGACATTTTCTCTCGTTCACAGCCTTTCAGTTGCATTCTAATCTCTCTGAGCTCCACCCTTACCTCTGCGGGCTAATTATTAGCTCTTCTGTTTCGGTTCCCCAGAAACAAGTAACAAGAAGTTACCCAGAAAGTGGCCTTATCTCTGGGGAACTCAGAATTGGATGCCTCAGGTGCGTCCGTTGCTGTCCTCCCTTATACGCTGTCTGCTCTGTTTCCGAGTCTCAGGTATTTGCACTCGAACCAGCAACTCCAAAATCCAGCACCCCAGAGCTTTCTATAACCTGGGCTTGCTGGCTTTTCATAAAGTATCAGGGCTTAGCTGAGAGAAGTACTTATTAAAATTTTTTTGTGAGAAAAACGGCTTTATTGTTTTTCTGCAGTCATACAAGCAATTACAAGTTTAAATGTAAATAAAATCAGAAAATTCAGAAAAGTATTAAGATCACTCATTACGTTATTATTAGATATACCTGCTGAAAACACTCAGATCTTCCAGGAACCAACCATTACAAAACGAAATTAAAGAAAACATTCTTAGCGCAATAACAGAAACAAATACCTAAGAGTAATATGACAAAAACATGAAAGACCTACTCAGGGAATGGTTATAAAACTTAGTCCCAGAGTCATTAAAGAAGACTTAAGTTAATGGAAATAAACTCCAACTTCATGGACTGGGATTTTCAATATTATATAGATGTCATTGTTCCTAAACTAATTTATGTAACTCCAATTAAACTCCTGCCTATATTTTGGGGGAAACTTTACAAATTGATTACAAAATTAACATACAAATGGAGCCAAGGGAAGCCATGGATTTTGATTAAAAAAAGAGAACAGAGTTTTCTGTGAGATATTATTTTAACCAATTATTTTAAGATTATAGTAATTAAGGCAAGGTATTTATTTTTTTAAATTTATTTTATCTTGAAGTCTTTAATCCATTCTGAGTTGATTTGTGTGTGTCGTATAAGAGAAGGGTCCGCTTTCACCCTTTTGCACGTCGATGTCCAATTTCCCCTGAACCATTCATTGAAGAGGCAGCTTTTCCTCACTGTGTATCCTTGGCAACCTTGCTGAAGATCGGCTGACAGGATGCACAAGGCGCAGACGGCAAAAGCAAAAATAGGCAAGAGAGACTACATCAAACTAAAAATGAAACAATCGATAGAGTGAAAAGGAGAGCTATGGAAAGGGAGAAAATATTTGCAAACCATAAAACCGAAGGGGTTCATGTTCAAAATAATAAGGAGCTCCTACACAACAATGGCAAAACAATTAAAAAAAAAAAACACTACTAACCCCATTTTAAAAAATGAGCCAAGCACTTGATAGATATTTCCCCAAAGAAGACATACAAATGACCAATAGGTGTATGAAAAGATGCCCGACATCACTAATCATCAGGTAAATGCAAATTAAAACCGTGAGCTATCACCTGTCACCTGTTAGAATGGTTATTTTATATATATATATAATATATATATTATATATATATATATTTTTAACTAAAGACTCAAGCATTGGTGAGGATGTGCAGAAATTGGAACTCTCATGCACTGTTGGTGGGAATGCAAAATGGTGCAGCCACTGTGGGAAAGCAGTATGGGAATTCCTCAAAAAATTAAAATGAATACCACCACGTAATCTATGTACTTTTCAATTAAGCAACTAATTACTAATTCAACTAAATCTACTGATCGCTGTAATATTGTTTATAATCCCGAAATGCTCAGAAGACAGCACAGGTGTCTTCCCCACGTGGTAAAATGCAACAGTGCCGTTACATGGTGCCAAAATGTTCCTCTTAGCATGGAGTGATAAACCTGACAAAGCAGATAACAAAAGTAGGTAGGAGGTAGAACTCCATTTTTATAAAAACTCTACATACACAGGGAGACCGGCAGAGTCAGAGAAAAAGCTGGAGAGACAGGCCCCAAGTTTTAACAGGTTGGAGGGACGGACTGTGGGAGTGGTTTTTTCCAAATGACTTATTTTGCTAATGTTAAAGACAAATATTGTCATGAAGGAAGCAGCTTATACTCACAGACCCCTAGAAATAGGAGGTACAGTTACCACACGGGGAAACACCAGGGTCGTTCACGGGGCAGAGGGAGCAAGGAGAGCACACGGGGAAGAGCCTTCGCCATAGTCCCCAGGGGAACGGCAAGGCAAGAGAAGCAGGCTGAGAAGCGGCCGCTATGCACGTGGGAGATAACAGGGGAGCTGTTTGTTCAGCTATCATCCTTCCAGCTGGGGGGGTAGCCCTGCCCGGTGTGCGTCGTGGATGCGAAAGGACTCAGGGCGCTGTCCGTAATTGTGGATCTGTGACGTCTTGAGAGCACAGGTTATCCAGGCATCTTCACTGCCTTCTTAGAGCTGAAAGGGTAAATAAAGCACAGGGTCGCATTGGAGAGCGGTCGCCCCCACCTTGGCATTGACGGCGGACTCCATGACGTGCCACTTGGATCCTTCTTGAAGAAGAATGAGCAAGTCCCAGGTGCCGGGGAGCCGTCAGCAGATAGACTTAAGCGATCAGCCGCGTAGGGTGGCCTGGGCTGCACAGAGCCCCTTGCTCAAGGCCACGCCCCTTCCTGAGTTGCCCACATTTGGGGACTGCTCTATGGCGGGTAGATGGCTTGACCCCGTCAGACGGCTGTTGGGCAGCTCTGGAGGTCACTGGAGCTCCAGGGCTCCCCTGGGGGTAAGGGGGTGGGCTGACACTATCCCTGGGCTGTGTCCCAGCTGGACTACTCCCTGTGCCCACCCCATCTTCCTTCCCCTCCGTTCCACAGGTGTGGGCTCCTGCACACCACACTCCCCCTGGGAGTCTGCTTCCTGGGGAACGCTTATGATGTCACCCATCCCTCAGCAGGAGAAAGACCCCAACCCTGGGACTGGAAACATCCCAGTTCAGGAGTTTCTGTCTCTACCAGCTGTGTGGCATGCCCACATCACGCAGCTGCTCCGAGTCTCCTAATTACCAGGTGCTAAGTCGGGGGATGCAGGGCAGGCTGATTACACAGTGGAATGAGCACTAGTGTTGGAGTCCACGGGTTTGAATCCCACCTCCACCACCTCCTCGCTGAATACCCTTGAGGAGGTGGTTTCACCTCTCTGAGTCTCCTCCTCTCATCTCTGGGATGAGAGTAGAAAATCTACCTCCTCGGGTGTTGTGAGGCCTGAATAAAATAATGTGTGTCAAAAGGATTAGGACAGAATCTGAGCCCAAAGCAAATATTAATGAGAAGTGGCTGCCATGTTTATTATTATTATTAGGATGAGTTAAGTGCAGCTGTTCAACAAGTGACCTTCGGCCAAGGCAGCACTGATTAAAGGATGAACTCTGAACAAAGGGTGTGAAAATCCTAGGAACCCTCTCGATGGGGCCAACATGACTGGAAAGTTACCATAAAACAGGAAGCTCAGGCCGAAGCCCCACGTGCGTGAGTGACCACTAGCAAGAGGTAATTTCTTGGGAAAGAGTGGTTGCCAGCTATATGCCTCAAGCTGCACAGAGGGGTGGGGGAAGGATGACAGGGAGGGAGCAGAAGGTCTCACCTGTATGCGCCAGGAGCCCACTGGAGACCCGTCCCATTTCCTAAAGCATGGGTAGGTCAGCCAGGCTCTAGCTTGTCCTGCCAGTCGCTCCCAGCTACCTGAGTGGTCAGCACCGATGTTTCCTGTAGGGTCCGCTGGGTCCAGAATCACAGGCCTGAAGAGCAACATTTAGAGAGGGACAGGTGAGAGGCTGGGCCGTGTCTGCGGAGTCTAGGTGCTCCTGCTATTGCAAAACACAGGCCTGGGGCAGGTGGGACTTGCGGTGGGGGAAAGGGCCGGCAGGGTCCTGCCGCGTGGTAGGCAGGGAGCCCGGGAGAAGAAGCCTTGCACTTGGGCCTTACAGGCCTGAGTTTAAGTGTCACCCCCTGCCCTTTATTAGTGGTGTGCCCTTGGGTAGGTCTCGGTTTCCTCAGCCTCGGTTTCCTCATCTGTAAAATGGCGCCCGTCAAACATGCCCACCTCGAAGGATGTGGTAGGAGGGGTGAGCCAAGGTGTGTGGAATGCTCCGCACGGCGCTTGGAATGTAATGAGAGGTCAGTACATATCAGTCGAAATGACAATAATCTTTTCTATTATATTAGAATGTGTGAGTCTTACAGCAAGCTTTTCATCCCTGGGAATAATTATTACTACTGCTTTAGCTGTTGTTCTTTCAGTTCCAATTTCAGCTGTTTCATTCATTTCTGTTAAGGCCTGGACAAGCTCCTGACCTCTCAGAACTCTAGTGTACTCAGCTGAAAAGCAGTTAGCACCGTGGCCACCTCACAGGGTCAGAGGGCGTTTGTAGCAGACGGCGGCCAAGTGCCCAGCACCAGGATTGGCGGAAGGTGACCAGTTCGCATGGAGCCTCCCACTTCCTCATTTCCAAGGCACCACAGCTGTACGGTGGGGCGGGCCATGTATTTTGGGGGGTAGGCCCTGCGAGGACAGAGTACCTGGGTTTCTGCAGTTGCCTCCGCAGGTATGGACCAATTACAGGATGGGTAATGTCGTAATACTTTGTCCAGTAGATGCAAAGCTTCCGGTAGTTCACGACTAATTCCAAGACGGTCTGAAACCCCTGAGCTGTGATGAAGTCGTCTTCCCGGCTTCCACGTTCCCAAGCATAGACTGTCAGGAGCTCCAGAGCATACTGAGGTGGCAGGGGCGACCCGAGCTCCTTCTTACGCTGGCAGGAGGAAAAACAACCAGAAAAGCATGTGTGGCCGGCTTTGTGTGAAGTGCGTTTCTCGTGGCCAAACCCAGATTATTGCCTCTTTTTGTAAATAAAGTTTTCTTGGCACAAAGTCACGCCCATTCATTTACGGATCCTCTGTGTGTGCCTTTGCACTCCAAAGACAGGAGTTGAGTAGGTAAGACAGAGACCCCGTGACCCGCAAAGTCTAAAATATTATTGACTGCCTCTCTGTTTACGGAAAAAGCTCGGCGAGCCCTGGTTAAGGGCTTGGGCTCTGGATTCCGACTGATGGGGTTTTGATTCTGGGCAGACAACTCAGATTCTGGGGAGAGAACTCTTGGAGCTTCGTTTTTCTCATCTGCCAAGTGAATGGTAATAATAGCTTCTGCCTCAGGAGGACATTGTAAAAATTAACCGAGAGGAAGCACTTGAAGTATTCCTAAGTGCCTCACAGAAGCGAACGAAAGTCCCCACCCCCGCCGCAGGAAGGCACATAATCCAAAGCCTCAAAGGACTTCACAACAACTTCAAGGACAGTGACCCGCACAGAAATAACCAGGCACAGTGAGGACCAGCAGGAAAAAAAAAGAAAATAGTAATAAATTCACCAAACGTTAAATATTGAAGGATCAAATACAGTCTTTAAAATAATTGGGAACACTGTATTCAAAGAAAGAACAGAACATGAAACAGGAGGGTCTTAGAAGCCAGGCCCCTTCTACTCCTCCCCCTCCTTCTTCGCATGTTCTCCCTCCTTGTCCCCCTCCCGTCCCTTCCTCCTCCCTTCCCCCTCCCCCTCCCCAGCTTCTGTCTGGACAGGCCCGGCGTACCTCTTGGTACCAGTACTTGACCAGGCGGATGAGGCTCTTCAGCTTGGGTGGTCGTTGCTTCAGGAAGGCTCGCTGCAGCTCTGTGAAGCAGGTGGAGAACTCCCCCTCTCTCCCCAGGCGTTCGCACTCTTCGATGAGCTGGACGTAGATCTGGGGGTTCGGTGTGTAGTCTTTTGTCACCTGACCTGTTAGGGATGAACTCGTAACTTTAAGACGTCAGCTCTGCCCTGGGGCTGTTTGAGTCACTCTGGGGAGACAAGCTCCCTGGCCGTGGTGGAAAGAGCCCCGGTTCCCTCCTTCTCCCCTCCACTGCCACCGAAGTTTATGGGCTCCTGCAGGGTCCGCTGGCCTGGCTGCATTCTTGGTCACACCCTCTTTGCCCTCTCCCCGCTACTCCCCCTCAGCATCTTGCATTTCCTCCAGGACACACGGATCTTCTCCCACCTCTAGGTCTTTACCCGTGCTGTTCCCTCTGCCTGGCATGGCCCTCCCTCCTTCTCTCTCCCCCTGTTATAATTATGCTTTTTGGAGGGGGAACCATCATACCCCAGCAGCCAACACAGCCCATAGCAACCGGGAGATAGTCCCAGACGTTCATCATTTCCGGTGCTTTTAGAGTTTTGCTGTGTTTCTCATGCGTCCCCCAGGCCAAAATACAATAAATCCTTAATGGTTCTGTTTATGAAGTAGATCAGTTCTTACAGCTTAATACTAGCAGTTTGCATGGTGTCTGAGAGATGTCGCCGGGTTTCCCTCCGAAATTTAAAGTCTAAGTGGTTTCTACACACCCCTGAGAGTTAGTTCACTGGGGTGTCCTGAGGTACCCTGGTGCACAGAAAAGGAACCCCCATTTTTGAACACCTACTAGGTGCCAGACTCAAGGAAGAGCTTAATGTAGATGATCGTTTAACACTTAAAGTAATAGCATGATGTAGCTAGCGTGGTTTTGCCAGTTTCCCTCAGGTAGGGACGGAGCCTCTGAGAGGTTATGCTTCCTGTCCGAATGCCTGTAGATCCCAACCCTCGTGGTAAGTTCGATGAGACTTCCTCATGTTTTAGGTAAAAGATGACATTAACGTACTGACTTCATGCCAGGCCTAGGCTGCCTCAGTTTTAGAAAGATAAACCACTGGGCCCTGCAGGCTTACTAAGAAGTGCCTTGCTCCCAAATTGTGCCAATTTGCCGTTTACTGTTACCCCTTGTGTCTGGGGGCTCTCACCAAGGACATCAAAGGCAGGCAGGACATCAAATTCCACCTTCCTCTGGGAACAGGTCCAGGACGAGCAGTTGGAAAGTATGAAGCCGAGTGAGCGAGGGCTCCACATCATGCGGGAGTTCCCCCATCTATGACTTTGCAGCTCAGGGATGGTCCTTGGTCCATTATTCTTGATCTCAAACTTCACCGCAAACATTTTCTCTTGTTGACAGGCTTCCAGCTGTCTTCTGATTTCCTGGATGAACCCTTCTCGGTGATCAAACTGCTCCCGAAAACTTCCGAAGGAGCTTAGGAAGACCACGAGGTCAGCATCGGACCGGCCTCTGAGGGCAGTGCCTTTGCCTGAGGAACCGCCCTAAAACAGAGGAGGAGGAGGAGAACTAATGCTTCTTGAGAAGAGCCTTCCGTAATAAAATGACGGGAACAATCACTAACATTCTCGAGCTCTAACCACAGTTCTGAGGGCATTACTAATTTTGTTTGACTCCTACGATGCTCCCAAGGGCTTTGCTACTTCGGCGCCGATACTGTTAGTCTCCGCTGTGCAGATACTCAGGGAGACTCTCTATCGGCCCAAGCCGCAGCTGATAGGTAGCAGAGATGCAATTCAAACCGCAGCTGCCTGGTTTCAGAGTCTGTGCTCTTCGCTTTACTGTCTGATATCATTGCATACTGTATATGTAGCCTGGTCCCTGTTGGGTGGCGTCCTTAATCTGCACAGCCCCGGAAGGAATTGGGAATTATGGGTGGGGAAGCTGAGGCACAGAGAGGTTAAGTGGCTCGCTCAAGGTTTACAGCCAGGAGGTACCATCTGCTTTTAAAATTTATATTCTTTTTGAAATTGTTATTACATCTATTAAGGGTAACGCTGGTTACTATAACGTTATATAAATTTCAGGTGTACAATTTTATAATAAATACAGCATCTGTATACTCTATCGTGTGCTCACCACCCAGGCCTAGTCTCCTCGTATCACCTTGTATTTGACCCTTTTTATCCTCTTCATCCTACTCCCCCCCCCGCCGTCCCCCATGCCCATTCACCTCAGGTAATCACCATTCTGTCAAAACTCATACTCTTAATCAGCAGACATGGTGAGTCCTCAGCCTGGCCATTAATCAGCAGATAGTTGATCAGAGCTGGCCCTCGGTGTCCCTATCTCAGAGATGGATGTGGCCCAGGAGGTTGGTTCATGAACTTCACCTGGGCATTTGTGAAAAGATTACAGGCATCGGACCTCACCCCAGAGCCTGTTTTCACGAGCTACAAGCTGTGGTTCTAGTTCTGGTATGGATCAATTTGAAACCACCAGCTGCAAAGATCTCACCTTTTTGGCTCTCTCGCTTTCACTGTGGAAACTCTTGCCCATTCAGTCATCCCCACCCCGGTCCAGCAGGTGGGCTCACCTTTACCACCTTCAACACCCGGACAGGGCGGCCATCGCCTCGGAGGAAACATCTCTCCTTCAGGAAACTGCAGATGGTGTGAATGGCTTCGTTGACCCTCTCTCGGAACTCGCTGTCTGGCAGGAGGTGGTCTTCGATGAACTTGTCCAGCTCTCTGGCAGAGGTACTTTCGAGTGCCATGGTGATGTTCAGGTGGGGACGGGAAAGCCAGTGGCTGAAGGAAACTGCTGGCAGCTCTCTCTTATATTGCCCAAGTCCGAGCTGCTCTTGGTTTCGTTTCCTGGGCAGGAAGGAGCTCCATCCTTGTTTCTTATGAAACCCGCCCTGCAGGCAGAGCCGCTCCAGCCCCAGGAGCTCACGCCCCGCCTTCTGTGTTGGCCTTTCTCCAGGCTGTACTTGGAAAACATTGTTTTTGATCCTTCCTTAGTACCTCACTCCAGAGAAAAAAGGATTCAAAACTGGTTTTTGGTTTTCTTCTTCCCAGTTTTTTGCTGCTGTTGTGACGAATTTGTTTTATGGTCTCCTACAGTCTTTACAACAGTACGTGTACATTGCAACAGGGAAAAACGTCAAAAATCTCATGAAACATAAAACCCCATTCGTAATCCCATACCCCAAAGATAACCACTATGAACATTTTGGTACAGATCTTTTCAGATGTTTTTCTAGGTTAACACACACACATACACATGAAAACTCATGGTTCTCTTTCCTTTTCCGTCTTGTTTTCTTTTTTTAATGGCATCGTACGATATATTTTTCCTTTTGATTAGTAGGCTTTATTTCTTACAGCAGTTTTAGTGTGCCAGGAAAACTGAACAGAAGGCACAGAATTCCTATGTCTCCTCCCCTTCCACCCATAATTTCTACTATTTTTAACACAGGTGTATTTATTACAAGTAATGAATTGATATTTATTCACTAACTAAACAAAGGTCATGGTTTCTGTTAGGGTTCACTCTATGTCGTACACTCCCTGGGTTTGCAAAATTCATGATGTCATGTATTCACCATTATAAAATCATGTAGAATAGTTTCCCCTTGTTCCACTCATTCATTCCCCTCGGTTTAGATCTTTCTTCTTTTCTAATATATGCGTCCAGTGCCAGGAAATCCCCTTTAAGCACTGCTTCCATTGCAGCCCACACTTTTGATTGATTGTTTTTTTCATTGTCAGTTAGTGCAAAATATTTTTAAATTCCTCTTGAGAATCCTTTGACCCATGTGTTGTTAAGAGTGTGTATTTAGTCTCCAAATATTTTGGAATTTTCCAGATAGCTTTCTTTTATTGTTACAGAGTCAAATTCCATTGCGGTAGAGAGTATACTTTGATGATACCCATCGTTTTGACTGTGGGAAGGTGTGTTTTGTGGCCTGGATGTGGTCTGTCTCGGTGAATGTTCCATGTGTGTTTGAGGAGAATGTGTATTCTGCTATTGCTGGATGAAGTAGTGTATGGACGCTCATTAGCTATCTTTCTTAATCATCCTTCTCTTAAAAAAAAAATTTATTTTTTTGGAGTGAGGAGAAAGGAGAAAGAAAGGGAGAGAAACATTGATATGAGAGAAATACATCAATCAGTTGCCTCTCGTACATGCCCTGACTGGGGACCAAACCCACAACCCAGGCATGCACCCTGACCAGGAATCAAACTGGTGACCTTTCATTTTGCAGGACGATGCCCAACCCACTGAGCCACACTGACCAGGGCCAATCACGCTTCTCTTCACCAGCTCATCAATTAATTGACAACCCCCATTCCTGTAAACCGTGTCGACTTTAGCTTAAGGTGAAACATAACCACGAAGGGAAAGGGGTCCGTCTGTGGAGGACTCACTTTGCCCGCCAGTTGGATTGTATGCATAATAAAGATCCCATTTGCTCCCAAATGCCTTTATGGGGAATTGTACTTGCTGATAAAATGTGTACTTTTGACTAAATATATATTAGATTCAACATAAGTGCAAAAGAGACCTGTCATGAGAAAGTCAACATTGAACTCTTTAGAAAGATGCAATAAAGGCCAAGTTTCCCAAAACATTGCATAGAACTGGGTAAGAGTGAGGCAACTGTGAAAGACTGAGGAAATAATTGGAAGAATCCAGAATTATGCACTCATGCCTTTGCAGGTGGCTTTAAGTTCCTGTTCCCTGTAAGGACACAGGAACAGGAAGTTCCAGGCAGCATATTCTTGTATTTTTTATACAGGACATATCGTGCCAGATTCTTCAGGGGCCTGCCCTCAGCAAAAAGGTCCAGGTCGCTCTTGACTGATTGAGAAATTAAAGCCCATGTGTGGGCCCTGGCAGCCGAGTTAGAGGATTACGATACTCTGGCGTCCTGCCTATGGGGTTGAAGGCCCATGGAGGGGAGTGATTTGCTCAAGAACACACGGTAGTATTGGGCCAAGCAAAAATATACCTGTTACTCGGCAATTGGTATTTCCCTAGTGCTGGGATGGACTGTTTAACCTCACTACATCAGCGCCCCGGCGAAGATGACCGAGGCAAGGAGGCGCCAGCCAGTGGGTTTCAGAGCACTGGCTGTTTAATCCGCTTGGCCGTGGGCCCAGTTTATACTGCTTTCACCAGGAACCATGTGCCCTTTGACCCTCTACTCTTTTTTCAGGCTTCACCTTGGTCAGACCTGTTGGGAGACCAGACCTTGGAACCTGGTCTCACCTTTTTGAAGTATTTATTATCGTCCCCATTCTCCGGGTGAGGAAACGGAAACTCAGAGAGATGAGGCTGCACAGCTGGAAAAGCGGCAGCCAGTTGGGGTCCGAATGCTGGACTTGGGGGGGTTAAAAAGCTGGTGTACTTTGGTTAGGCGCTTTCTACCACGTCACATTGCCTCTGTTTTATTTCAACGGGGAAAGAAAAGATAATTAGCCGACTCACATGCACTGATGTTTACCTGTCCCTGTGTCTGGGGAAGGAGAGCAACCACTTGAGGTGGCAATTAGCTTCTTTTCAACTGCCCATGACTGAGTAGTGGTGGCTGCCTGGATCTGTTAAGAAGGATGCAGAGGCTCCAGTAGGCTCTGCGGGAAAGATGCCCTTCTGATGTGTTGTCTGCCACGAGCCCAGGGGGAGAAAGACAAAAAGCGTCACCTGCCATTCCTGGGAGGCCTTCGTGGCCCTAATCGGCACCTCTTTGTAGAAAAAACAGGACCTTAGGGCAACTACCGTGGGGATCTAAGCACAGGCTTCCACCAGGAAATATTTTCAAGTAGACTCCGCGTCCCCAGGGCATAGCAGAATCTGATGGGGGCAAGCTGGTGGTGGGCAGAGCCCAGGTGAGTTGAAAGAAAAAAACCTCCCCAGGAGATTCTGCTATGCCAACTTCCGCCTCAACATTGGGGACCACCCTTTCGGGGATAAGAACAGGCGCTTGTCTCAAACTTGGCCTGAAGAGAAGTTTCTGTTGGATGAAATTGAGTGCTCCTCCGGGAAGCACCCAACGTTCCTGATAAACTGCCTGAGTACTTTTGGGATCAATTATAGTGAGATTAAGAATTCGACTGAAAAGTTAGTTCCCTACCCAGCTTACTCACGGGCCGTCGAGAGTCTTGAGTGAGGAGCGGCCATCTTGAAGGCTCATTGTGGGATGGGAGGTCATGCCATACGAAGGAGGGGTCCGATGGTCCCCATTGGTACCAATCAAGTGTTGCGGTTGCCCAGCGACCCAGTTCCTGTCCTGGTATTGCTGCGATAAGACTTCCCTTCTTGGGGCTTTGGGTTATTCAGGTCAGGTGAGTGAGCTGATTGAAGTAGGTCCTGTCTGCCATGTCTTTCATACTTGACCTGCTCTGGTTCCACGACCATTTGGGACTTTTCCCCACGGTTGGGGGAGTAGGGAGAAAATGAGGATGCTCCCTGGCTGAGGGGTGGGGACCAGCACAAAGCCCTGTCCTAAAAGGGTGTGGCGCCAGATGAGTTGTCGTGGGCCTCCCTGCCCACGATGAAACCCACCAGAAAGTGAGCTCCCCGTGGGCAGAGGCCACGCCTTCCTTGTTCACCGCTGTATCCCGTGGGTGCTCATGAAACACTGGCTAGCCAAGCAGTATCGAGTATCCTGGCGGGGGGCGGGGGTGGGGTGAGGATGGGGGTAGGGGGTAGAAGTTCCAGAAACCAGAAAGGAAGAGCGCAGGCCACCAGTTTTCCTGGATATTCCTACTTTATTTTTGGCTACGTCATCACAAAGAAACGCGGTGGACAGTTCTGCATGCACCGGAGGGCGTGTGTGCGTGTGTGCGTGTGTGTGTATTCTAGGCAGGGGGTGGGTACGTTGTTGGGGGGAGCAGAGACAGCGTGCACCCCGACTGCGGGCGCCGTGCTCTTGCCACATGCTGATTCCAGCGCCAAGACCAGCGTCAGGCTTGGGCGACGCAGCCAGCATGCTTCTTCCTAAGGGTGAACCGTGGGAAGGAGGGAGGCACCGGGGACAGAGGGGGTGGGGGGGGGGCGACAGCAGCCAGGAAGCTGTTGGCCATCTTGGGGGAGGCGGAGAACGTACTGTTTAGAAAATGGTTACAGGGGGCAAGAAATCAGTGACTTTCAATGAACTGTGCCGAGAGCTGGGGGTGGAGAACACTGAGAGGGAAGGGTGAAGGGTGTATGTCTGGGGAAGGTGAGTGTCTCAGTGCCCATCTGATGACTTCTGCAGGTGACAGTGGGCTGTGGGACAGAGCTGGTGATTTTCACAGGGCAACGGGAAAAAACAAGGCTTTTTTCACAGGGCGCTAAAGGCTGCCCAAATCCAACCTTAAATGCATGTTTGTCTGCACTACCTTTTGCTCCTTAAAGGAAATTTTTTTTAGGGAAGACGACTGGCTGGGGCATAATGGACTAAAAGCCTTTAGCATCAGGACCTGTCACTTGCCGATGTTCCAGATCCAGGGTGTTGGTGGTGTTCCCTTCTGATACACTTGGAGAAGGGGGCAGAAGAGACAGAGACAGACAGATCTGAGGC
>PVJD01009810.1:0-59213 GCA_004026545.1 Mormoops blainvillei
CACTGTTGGTTGTTGTCTTTCTTGATGATCAAAATACTCTCACCGTGGCATGGCTTCTTAAAAACAAAAAAACAAAGATTAAAAAAAAATTAAATCTTTGCAATTTGGATAGTAGCACAAATTTGATACGTAAGACCAAATATAATATACACATTATATACTTATCATGTAATATATATAATGGAGCTCTTTTTTTTTAATCTAATTGATCTTTTATTTCAAAGTAAGTTTCTGTCTAATAAAAGAAGATAATGATGGTTCATTGCCTGTTTCTAGCATATGGGAAATTGATACTAGTCAAAGTCAACCTTGGTTAGATTTTGTTTAGGAGTAAAACTGTAATTTTCGTCAATTAAAAGATTTAAACCATATTTTTTACAACAGGAAAGCTCTATAAATGCATCAGCAGATGCATTTGGCTGCTAAATAATGCATCAGCCCAAACAGGGAAGGCAAGGGGAGCAGCTGTCTTTGCACTGCCCTGGGGTTTGGGTTCCCCTTTCCGGGCATGCGCCCTCGCCCTCGAACACTGTGTCAGATCCTGACGCGTCTAGCAGAGCGCGTTTGGAAGCTAGGCCTGAAGAAACAGACTGAGGAGGAAACAGACTGAGGAGGAAACAGACTGAGGAGGAAAATATTTACTGTCAGTGTTTGTTTTTCTGTGTCACAGCTTTCAGCTGACCTAACTGTTGATCTGTTTTCCAGAAGGGCGCAAAATCACAGTGGGCTCCCAGAGCTAGGACTTGAGATGAATCCTCACCTTAAAATACAAGCGAAATTACATGTGTTTGGCCATTTGCCCTGATCAGAAGGAGCATCAGCGAGCTCAGTCTCCCTGGCCGAAGAGTAGGGCGTGGCTTAGCAGGAACCACTGCTCTCGCCACCGGGGGTTACCCTCTTACCCTCCCGTTGACTGAGGATGGCTCTTGCTTTCTTTGTGGGGAAAAGTTGAACCTAAACTTAATCACATTTAGTTTTCCCCCCAAATCCTCCATTTGTAAATTAGAAACAAACATTTATGAATGGGTATATTTATGCCTGAAATATCAGGGGTAAAACTTGGATTTTTTGATACAGTCATAATTCTGGAAGATAGTTGACTTAGTGCCTTTCTTTGGGGACTATAGTGTGACTTAACTATATTGTTTTTCAAATGGCACCAGGGAAGTAAATTGTCAGACCCAAATCCAGACCCACCTCAATAACTATTCCCTGAGCTGGGATTTGCCAGTGAATACCCAGAATCATTTTTGTTTCCCTTCATTTTGTTCTCATTTTCAAGGGCATTGGAATAAGCCATCCACTTATTCTGATTTTCCCTGGAAATAAAAAAGACAGATTGTGGTCACGTATATGCACTAACTTAGACCTGGGGCATTGCCCAGTGTGCCATGCAGGTCTGCCTCGGGGGCACCTGCGAGCAGCTGTCGGCAGCTGATCCACGGGCCCCGTCTTTCCAGCCTCTCGCTTCTCTCCGCGAGCCTTCTGGCCGTCTTCCCTCGGCGCCTCCCCGCCTCCCCGCCTCCCTCCATCTCTCTCTAGCTCTCTGTTTTCCTCTCATTTTTGCATTACTGCTGCTTTTCTCACGGGCCCTTCAGAAACTCAAGGGAAAGAACCTCCAGCTCTCAGAGCATAAATTTAGACTTAAACATGATGATAGCCCTGCAGGAGAAAAAAATCCGCACGGAACCATCTTACCAGTTTCAGTTTCTATAAAGGACAGGTTTTTATAACTGGACACATTGTTCCAAGTGGCGAGGTTGGTCACTATAGAGACTGAGGAGGGAGCTTTCTTTTAAAATTATTACAGCCAAAAAAGAACTTCGGAGTACCTCTGGCCCAGGGTTTCCTGCATTTACCTGATTGTAAAAATTACGTAGATCTTTTATTAAGTCATGGAAATTCCTGGGCTCCATCCAACACTACTGAATCATGAGCTCTAAGGAAGGGTCCTGGGAATCTGAGGGGTTTTGGTTTTTTTGTTTTTTTAGCATGCGGCACAGGTAATTATTAGGATCAGATAAGTTGGGAAACCCTGGTGTAAGATAACCATCATCCCTTACAGCTGAGGAAACAGAGTCAGCTTAATCAATCGTTTGAGCTTCTCAGCCAGTGAATAGGCTGACGTGAATTTACTAGTGGTGTGATATTGGTCACCTAACTTGAGTATCATTTTCCCATCTCTCTGTATGTGAGATTAGCAACTATTTCTTGGAACTGTTATGAGATTATGTAATGGTCCATTGTAAACTGTAAAGAGTTAGATGAATGTAAGTATTTATTAAATTTCTAAACCAGAACACTGACTCTGATAGCTTCGGCTCTCCCCCGGGGCTCTTCAATGCATTGTTAACGTATTTTGAGTTTATTTTTCCAAAATAGAAACTACCCGTTGATTTTGAAGGCTATGAAAGATTTGTTATTCTCTGATAGTTTGCTGTTTGGTTTAAAAGCACAAGTTTTAGCCTTTTACCTTGTTTAAGCATTCTGATGAACCCACTAAGCATTTAATGTACCTCTTGAGCAAAGTTGAGACTTAAACCGGTTATTTCTGCGCAGGTGTGAAATTGAAGCAACTCTCGAGAGGCTGAAGAAACTAGAACGTGATCTCAGCTTTAAAGAACAGGAACTCAAAGAACGAGAAAGACGTCTGAAGATGTGGGAGCAAAAACTAACGGAGCAGTCCAACACCCCGGTGAGTGTTCCCTGTAGGTTCAACCTAACCCCACCCCTTAGAAGATGTGGCTGAGCATGGCGCATGGCAACTTTTCCCCCTCCCACTGCCACCTCCTCACTTCCTGCCTAACACCTATGTATTGTAAAGGGCCCACATTTACACTCCCGTACAGTGAGCTCATGTCTCTTATCAATTAACAGAATGCAGGAATTTCTAAGAAAAGCTTATCCTATTTCTGGCTCTTTCCCTAAGAACTGTTATTCTGTCATTGTGTTCATATATTACAGTTACAAAAATAAAATCCATTGTATTTTCACACCATCTGCTAGATGCCCAGAACATGTACCTTAATGCTGTTTAACTCTTTAAAGTTCATCAGTAACTTAAAAATGTAACACCAAGGTAGCTAGTTGTCTAAGAAAGTCTTTGATGCGTCAGAACTTAACCAAGTTTTTCTTTTAAAAGAGAGCTAATTTAATGACATGTAAATGACAAGCATGGACATTCCTTACTCAGTTTAGCATTATGATCATGGGCAGTGAGGGTCGGAAAAAGGCTTCTCTCAGGACAGGCTTCCAGTATTTATTACACCTGGGAAATATCTCGGTTCGTTCCAAGCTTTGTAATTTGAGGAAGATAATCCTTTTTAAGGACTGTGCTATTTATACACTTACCTTGAGTTTATATATTGACAAGATCTATTAAAGTCTAATCAGATTTCAGCATTCTTTTCTATTTTAAATGATTTATAATTTTGGAAATGAAGTATAAATTTATCATTGGTTTTACCAGGATTTTTAATGGGTCATATTTCTCCACTTTAAAATCACAAGTAAGGGTAAGATTAAACATATATTTGTTATATATTTTAAGCTTATTATTGATAGTTGCTATGACAATTATACCAAAAAATACTCAAATACCCTTCACTTGGTGACCCTCAAAGAACTTTCCTATTTTTAGAAGTCTTAATCTCCGTTATGCCACCAGTGCCCAATTGCAAAGTATTTTCCAGTGTCTGAAAAATAAAATAGTTTGCCTCCTTTTCCAATTTACGTGGAGAAGTAACCTGATATCCAAAAAAGGGAAAATACAATGAAGGCAAATGTTTATTATTAGATTTAAGTTTTCCAGAAATGACTTTGGTTATTCAGGGAACCCCAAAGTAAGAACTGAATTGCTATGCATAATACTACAACGGTTATTAAAAAGGCAGCACATTTTTTAAGTTCAGTGAATTTAACTTGGCTCCCAAGAAAGATGTCAAGGGAAGTTCCCTGTTCTGGTTGAATTGATACCAAGAGGCGCTCAGAAAGCATTCTCTAAGGATGCGTCAGGGAGCGCTGCTTTTCCCAGAGCTGAAGAGAGGCAGAAATGTGGCCGTCTTCTTCAGAGGTTTTTGGGGTTTTTTTAAGTACATTGAAATCTTAAGCTATAAAGCATTGCATGGCTTGACTCTCAATGTAGCATAGTAAGACAAAATTTTAAACCACTTATTAGAGTATGCTTTAGAACCTTTTTTTGGTTTATTGGCATTAGTTTTGCTAAGAATTATGGGCTGCCTTGCACACATTCTTGCTATTATTAGTAACATAGTTATGTAATAAAGAATGAAACACTGAATGCTCAGTAGGTTGTGTGCTGCATTTTAACTCCAAAAATGTTCTGTGGAGGAACTGCGCTGAGGGCTGCCATCTAGTAATGGACAGCGTGAAGCATCATCTCACTGAGATTTTCTTCCCTTTTTTTACTTAGGAGGGCTCTTTTCTTTCTTTACGTACTTGCTCTCAGTGTCTCCTCTACTTAGAGCTGGGATTTCTGAAGGAAAGAAAGTTTGTGCTCAGGCATTTTATAAATAGGTATTTCTTTTATCCTCGCATCAGTTTCTAGATGACTCTCAGTAAGGTTTCTGAGAGAAAGATAAAGTAAACCTTTTGAAAAGGAAGTGGCTGGAGGTTTAAATTTCCTGTAGGCAGCCTCATCTTAATTGGAGAAGTTTAACATTGGCATATACCATTTAAAATTGTATTATTGGATTTATTTCAAGGAAGGACAACTGTTTTCCTCCCTGAAATTAAAAGATTAAAGATACTAAGGAAGATGAATTCTCCATACATAAATATGAATGTTTATTTTTTAATTATTATTGTAGCTTGATGTAAAAAATAAAAAGACTTCTTTTAACAGTAAAAACTTACTTGAGAGACATTTGTTGAAATTTTAACATAATGTTAGGAAGGACCCACTAAATAATAAAATAAATAAGCAACGAAGAGTTTCCCGAGAGCATCTAACAATTGAAAACAAATTTGAGAAACTTGGAAATTTGACTACAAGGGAAATAATATCCTGTTTTCAGTGTTAAGGGAACTAAAGCGATTTTTTCTTCTATATAACTGGTACTTTTTTAGCTGAATTAGGTGATGTTCTTATTGAACTAACAACTTCAGCATTCTTTTCTTAATAGGATAGGATTTTTTTTTAAACTTGGCTCCAACTTTAATTTACAAATTAGAAAATTGCCCCTTAAAAAATATCTTTACACCCAGAGTGTAAAGCTCACCCCACTATTTTATATTTGTCGATCATTTGTCATAAATCTACCCTATTTAAACAACGCCAAAAATACAAGCCTTAATTTGGTTATTTCTCAAAAGAAGAAAAAAGAAAAAGAGGCAGCAGCACTTTGCAGAGCCAACAGTTTTAGTCCCCAAATGGATCCGACCAGCATTTATGGGAACAAAATAATGACGTAAAGTAGAAAATAAATGTCTATATCCACTGTGAAATTCCTAGGGAAAAAAAGTTCTGCTAAAAGAAGAAAACTTATATAGTAGAGAATAGAGAAAAAGGTAACAAGCTAAATTAGCTGTAATTTCCTTTCCTCCCAGTTTGCATGTGTGTTTATGTACTTGCTTATAACATAAATGTTAGAGACAGGATCTATAATTTGTTCACAAGTAAATTATTTCATAAATAAATTGCATAACTAGTATTTTATCTTCTCTGGCTATAATAAATAATAAATGGAAACAAGTGAATTTTAGACTTATTTTTAGAGTCAGACACGAACCTAGCTAAAAGGGCCATTAGTGACCCATACATCCCTAGACCCACGTTGCCTACTGAGCTGTTTGCACACCTCCTCTAAAGCTTTTCTTCTTTGGCACGAGCTTTCTTGATTTTACTTGAGATGTCATCTCTATTTAATTTCTTTTTAACATAATAATTAACTAATACTTCTCTGTGAAAGTGAAATTGGGAAAAATTAAGAAAAATCCTAAAAACTATTTTGTTTTAAGTAAAGTGAGGGCTTAAAACTTGCAATGTCCTTCCCATTTGAAATTCGGCTTGCTACAGTGCTTTGCATACTTTTGGCTGTGATTTATTCTGTCATTTACAAATTATGGCAAATATCCTGGAGCCAAATCTGCCATTAAATTAATTCTCACATAATTCCCAACATTCATTTATTTCCCTAATCATTTCCCTTCTGTGCAGTGCCCGCTAATTTTGTGGTATCTGTTTCCTTTATTTAAATTGGTCCTAATTTCTCTTTTTACTTCTGTCCTTTCTTCCCTCGTGATAGCTTCTCTTGCCTCTTGCTGCAAGAATGTCTGAGGAGTCTTACTTTGAATCTAAGACAGAGGAGTCAAACAGTGCAGAGATGTCATGTCAGATCACAGCAACAAGTAACGGGGAGGGCCATGGCATGAACCCAAGTCTGCAAGCCATGATGCTGATGGGCTTTGGGGATATCTTCTCAATGAACAAAGCAGGAGCTGTGCTGCATTCTGGGATGCAGATAAACATGCAAGCCAAGCAGAATTCTTCCAAAACCACATCTAAGAGAAAGGGGAAGAAGGTGAACTTGGCCCTGGGGTTCAGTGATTTTGACTTGTCAGAAGGTGACGATGATGATGATGACGGTGATGAGGAGGATAATGACATGGATAATAATAGTGAATGAAAGCAGAAAGCAAAGTAATAAAGTTGAAAATGTTTGGAAAAACAAAAGAAACTTGTTATCTCAGTCTGTACAAAAACCAGGAAGAAGGTAGAAAACCATGCATTGCATTCGTAGGCCAAGTGCGTTTACATGACAGTCGTTTCTTTACTGATTTTACTTTTGATTTGCTTTTGCTTACAGAAAAGTGGGGGGGAATCAAGCCAAAAAGGTATATGAATCAGCAAATGTGGTGCCTGATTATAGAAATTGATGATTCCATATACAATATGGTAGTTTTAACTAATGGCGTTCTGGCTTTTTCTTTAATGAGTAGCTTGATAGCATGTATTTGATTTGATTTGATTTCATGTATTCAGTTGCTTAAGAAAACTTACATTTTGAATAAGCACTCTAAACTCCTAATTCTTCTTTGACACTTGATTTTCTTGTAACATGCTCCTCTTTTTCTTGTGGCAGTACACTGTACTGTCAGAAATAATTGGTAGTGCCTACAAAAGCCAACAATAAGAAAAGTGAGATGAAAGAAGGTTATAACAAATACCTCTTCAGAAATATCTAAATGCCGAGATTTTTCAATACTGAACAGCACAACTATTCAAAGGAAGACCTGAAAGATGTTCCCAATAGTACAGTAGAAGGAGAAATAGTCTAATTTGAAAACAGCAGCAGATGTCACAGGTTTCCACACCAGTGCTAACCCTGGAAGCTTCTTGACGACAGCACACTGCCAGCTAAGGCGCACCTTTTCCTTTATACAGGGAGAAGGGTACGGTCCTAAGGGGCTTCTCCCAGGCCGTGTGCGTGTTGTCGATACAGGCCCGCTCTGCCCTTCCAGTATGCGTGTTTGTTTTTCAGAGGGGCCGATCATCACGGATTCAAAATACATGTACAGATTTTTAAAGAAGGAAATATTATAAAAGGAATGGCAAAGATAAATGTTCATGACGTAGGCAAAAGTGCAAGATGAAGGGTTCTTTTTATATTAAATGTAGCCTCGAAGAGTTGTCTTTTTCGAACCCTGACCAAGCAGTGCCGGTGTTGAAGAGAAGTAGGTGTAGTAGCTGCTCTAAAAACCCGGTGGCCAGAAAGGGATTCTCCAAATGTTGTCTCATATTTGCTAAAGCTTGCTTAAACTATAAAACACTGTTTGTTTTTTTAAACAAGAAAATCTACAGAAATTTATAGTTATATTTTAAGAAGTCAAAAGCACAAAGACTTTTTCAGCCTAAATTAGAGAGCAGTGCCATTCATTTGACTATTAAATCAAAGGACTTTCGGTGATTCTTTTTACGGAAGATTTAAGAAAGGATATCATCAAGTATATAAAGCCTCTTGGAATTTGAAGCTTGGAATGCTTCTAATCCAAATTAAAAGCTGGAAAATACCACAAAATGGTCAGTACACTCTTCCAGCTTTATTTGGAGAAAAATAATGAGTAAAATGTTCTGGGCGTGAGATGCAGAACAGCCTGTATGAACAGAGTGGTAAAGAGAAGGGTCTGAAGTCAGATCACCATTCAAAGCCCTGGGTCTCCTTACTGTACAATCTCGGGCAGATTATTTAGCCTCTGTGTGTCTGTTTGATCTTCAACATGGGAATGATAATTGTACCTACTTCAAAGGATTGTTGTGAGGATTATTATTATTATTATTATTATTATTATTATTATTATTAAATAATATGTGTAAAGCACTTGAGTCCCAGACCAGGCCCATGGTAAATGGTCAGTTAATACTACCTACTGTAATTATGTCAGTGAAAAGACACTGAAAAATAAGTGGTTTCAGTAACCTGGAAAACTAAACTATTGACTTCAAGTGATATTTGTTTAGTAGGACATGAACTTAAAAGTGGATTGTTTTCAGGAAAGAATATGAGCTATAGATTTATTCTGTTGCTCCTCGAGGCTACCCTCCACAGCCTAAGTAAACACAGAAAGAGGAGGTAAGCCTCTTACCTGGAAAATGGGTTCCCTACTTACCCAATCCGATACGTAGATACACGCACACCATAGTATGGTGCTGGTGATAGATCGGCACACGCTGAAACAAGCATCCTGCCTGTGCTTCCTGGCTCAAGACGAGCCACTCTAGCAGAAAATCTTGGAGTGCAACAGAAGGGAGGGTTTTCAACTCTTGACTTCCCAGCATGCCCTGGGGTACCATGACTTAGCAACCTGAAGGAGAGAGCCAAAGAGAGTAGTTGAAAAACCTCTGGCAATAAGGGGGCTAAATGGTAATGGGGGGAAAAAAATACAAAAAAAAATAAATAAATAAAAATAAAAATAAATCTTTAAGTCCTGGCACATTTTACCAGGCAAAGATAAAGTCATTCATTCCACAGATGTTCATTGAGCCCCTTCTCTGTGCGAGGTGCTCTTCTAGGCAACAGCAAAACAAAAATTTTTTCACTTGTAGACTTTATATGCTGGAGAGTGGAGATCAACAATAAATAAAACTAATGTATAATATAGTATGGAAACATTTGATAAGTGCCTGCTGAAAAATAAAGCGGGAAAGGACGATAATGTACATGGGGAGTGTTGAGGTGTTTTAACGTGTGGCCAGGAAAGACCTCACTGATAAAAGAATCTCTGGGCTGATTTTGGGATCTGTGTACTTTATGTAAGCATGTAAACCTTGCCCCGCACTTAGGGATAATCAGCAATAAATTTAGAACATACGAACTGAATTAAACAGACTTTTTTTTCCTGTACTTATAAATGTATTAGGATTATACATCAAGTTTTGCTGCATTAATAAAAACAGTCAAATAGGGCCAAAAGATTAAAGTAATAGAACTGTACCCAGGCCCAGAGTTACCATTAATTAGGTAATATTTCTTTAATCTTTCAGTTCCTGTCATTTCCCACCAGTATTTCAGAGATGGTTATAACTCAATACTCTGCCATCAAGAAACTGCTAGGATTTAGGATATAACAGATTGATAACCTCAGTGATAATCTTGAAATTGTTCTCCAGCGAGAATTAGGCTATAGGTCGTTACCATATGGCCTCAGCTATTTCTCTCTTTGTTGCAAATCAGTATCTTTCTAAGATTTTGAACATCCCTGAAACCTGCATCATATAAACTGAATTTTAATGTGGTCTCACTCTGTGAAGATTAGAAGACTTTAGACTCTATTATTAGTTTTATTAATTTTAAAAAGAAATGGTTATAGGCCAAAGCAGAAAATCTAATGCTGAAGTTAATTGTGTAGCTTCTAATTCACTTTTCAGGTCAGTTTTTGAAATGGCAAATTATTGGTGTTGAATTTATTTCCAGTTATTTGACTTACAAATAACTGACTTACAATTATTTGACTTACATTTATAAGAGAAGAGAAAGAAACAGAGAAATTTGAAGATTCACGATGAGAACTGAAACTCTAAAGCGTGGTGATAAGCATCAGAGCCACACAACTGAAAACACACGACTCTCTCAGCTCTTTGCCGTTGCTCATAAAGCTGATCATGTAGGATCTGGTGGCGCCCTGCTGGCAGTTCTCAGCAGAGGCAGGGCTGGCACCTGATGCTGTTTCGGAGTGCTAGTCGGAGTTTTGCTTGTCATGGTGACTGAGGGGGGATTTAGTGCCCACTGATAAACATGGTAACACCCCAAATGCCAGGGACAGTCACACCCCATAAAGAATTCCATCCAAAATACCCATTGTCCATTCCTCCACCGAGAAACTTGCTGATAAACCTGGCAGCTTCAGAGTTCCATGTGTAATTTCTCCCCCTCCAAAACAAAATCACCCAAGTTAAAAGCGCATTTGCAGAGTTACAACAGCTACACAATTTGATTTTTGTACGTTTGTGGCATTTATCTTAAATCCCCCGCTTGTGGAAATGGTTTCTTTCCCAGTGACCAATGCTGGTGGAAACTTTATGAAGCAGCTCAGTTTACTCTCCTGTTACGTGGATGCCACACTAATAAAAAAAGAGAAACATTGTTGAGGCTGCAGTTGTGCAAAGTAGCCAGGTTCATTTAAAAGGACCCTTTTCCCGACAATCTTTTTTCTTTTCTTTAGCCAGGTCACAATTTAATATTTTACATGAGTAACCAATGGGAAGAGGTTGCAGGCACCTCTTGTTTTTGATGTTGTGGAACTGTCGAAGGCCTATTTTTAACCCATGATTTTTAACATTCAGCAGATTTGTTAGACTTTAACACCAGCTGAAGAATTCAAATTTGGTCCCCATTAAAATCAAGGAATTGGGGCTGGGGGCAAGGTTTGGGAGCGATCCAGAATGGCTTCTGTAGCACTATGAGATACATAAATTTATTTTTAGAGTTTTCATTGGAGTGGTAAGAATTTCACGAGAAATCGTTTTAAAACTTATTCTGACTTAAATATTAATGCTTTAATTTTTTTTGATACACTGCACTTGTTGCAGCCTTTTGCAATTAGCAGTCGCACCAAACCACATATATAAGAGCATAATTTTTCTATAATCAGGTACCTTTTGCTGCTTTTGAGTAAGACTGTTTCCAGCTTAGATTTTAAGCACTACCAGAGAGAAGACTCTGGTCTGTTCTTTTGACGGGAGCATAGCCTGCCAGCTCTAGACGCACCATTTCTGTAATGAAAAATGAGTGTCTACCAGGAAATCTGGAGGACTAGCTACGTTTCCTCTGATTCCGACTTACTTTGCACTCCATTGCCTGCGAGGAGCTTTCTGGCATGTGATTATTTACTTCAAAGTAGAGTTTCAAGCACCTACATTAATTATTTTACATTGTGTGCAGAATAATATATCTTTTAATGTCAGATACAATACAGTGCACATATTGCTTTTACACTGTTTTAAAATTTTTGTACTAAATAATAGAAAATATTTATATTCTCTGAGTGTGAGCTTTGAATAGATGGCATTATCACTTTATTGTTTTTTTTAAACAAATTTTTTTCTCAATTATTCTGTTGCATTGTTATTCTGAGCAAATTCTATGCCAAAATCTTGTGTAACGTTTGTATGGAAGATTACCTGTGTGGTAAGACTACTCAATTATTGACTTCATAGTTGGAATTTGATATTCCAGCACAAAGTCCACGATGTATTCAGAAATCCAAGTTGGTGTCATAAATTTCATTTTGATGTGAACTTTGCTTTCCTTTGTTTTAAGACTCCATTTTACAATAAACGTTTTGACAGTAAATCCCTTTGTTATGTGTTACTGTGTACACCACATCTTTGCTAGGTTTGATTCCCAACACCCTTTGAAGGAATCACTGTCACACGCATGCACGTGGGTGTGAGCTTCTCTCCTCTGAAATCAGTTGGAATGTAAATAATGACTTTGTAAAATGACGGGGCAGTCACAAGCTGGATTTTTTCAATCTCCAAAGAGAGACAGAAAGGCTTAGGACTCACCCGACAGCAGATGCACTGTTATGTTAACAAGGCGCAGAACACATGAAGGGAAATGGTGAGCCACTGTGTGGCTGGAGGTCGTTAACTCCTCTCCCCTGTCCTGCCAAATCCAAAATGTCTTGAAGCAGTGCCTTCCTCTCACTGGTCTTGGTAAACATCCTGCCAGAGCACACCCTGGCCGGTTGGCTCAGCTGGTTGGAGCATCATCCCATACACGAAACATTGCAGGTT
This sequence comes from Mormoops blainvillei, assembly GCA_004026545.1. NCBI lineage: Eukaryota > Metazoa > Chordata > Mammalia > Chiroptera > Mormoopidae > Mormoops > Mormoops blainvillei. The sequence goes on from PVJD01009810.1 coordinate 12,257, forward strand.
CGGTCCCCAGTAGAAGCACTTACGGGAAGCAACCCATGGGGGTGGGGGTGCGCTCTCTCTCTCTCTCTTTCCCTCCCTCCCTCCCGCTCTCTCTCTCTCCCTCTCTCCCTCTCCCTCTCTTTCTCTCTCTCATCAAAACAACATATCCTCAGGTAAGGATTTAAACAAAAAAGAGAATCCTGCCACAGCAAGTGTCCACCTGATGCCTTTCCCTTGGCATCACCTTGATGAGAATCCTCAGAGTGCAATAAAACTCTTCTCTCCTTTTGATAAGAAAACCAAAGGTGTTGGTATTGATTAGTTGTTTCATTGACAACCTTTATTCTAATCAAGAAGTACTTCTTTACCACTTTGGTTTAGCACATTTGGGAATGGTATAAAAATCAAAATGCTGCACATCCCTCTCCTCCCTGTAAAAACCAGCCCTGATGCAGGGAAGCATTTCTGGAACTTAGTCTGTTGTTTCTTGAACTAATCAAGAAAGTTCTTACTTCACATTTGTTTCCATGATGGGAAAGGGAAATGACATGTTTCTGCAGCTGTACGCAGCTGCCCTGTGAAGAAATAAAACTTGTCATGTATTTTCTTTGATGGAGTTTAGTTTTAGATCCCATTCCTCACATCGTTTTCCTTTCTGCATTATTAAAGCAGGTGAGTGGATGTGATCACTGATGCCCACACACCGTGTATTTCGGAGGAGGGAAGGGGCCATCCCGAGGGAATTGGAGTACACGAGGGCAGCAGAGTCTACAGAGAGTAGTATCGAGTTCCGCACTTGCCACTTGCCTTTGTTACTCAAACTCTACACATTCATAGCCATTGTAACCAGTGGATTAAAAAAAAAAAAATTCTGCATGGCCCCCCAGAGTCAGCCTAATTTCCCTTTATCCTTAGACATATACACACTGCATCCGGTGCCCTGGTTTGGCAAACATGCCCTGCTCATCCTTCCTCTCCCCACCCCCATCGCTACCAGTGTTTTGCCCTGTTGCTTCTCCTCACCTGCAGTCACCGCTCTTCTCCTTGTCCCGCAAGCCACTATGCCTTCCATTGCCCGCATCTTAGCCTATGAACCCCTCCCCTTTTCCTGGCAAACCCATAGACATTGAACCCAATACCAGAGAATTTAGTGTTTTAGTAAATGCACCCTTCCATTTCATTCATTCAAAAAATTGTTCAACAAAAATTTACCAGGTAGTATATGGCAGGCACTCTGTCAGGCACTGAATGTAAACCAAGATGAAGATGGCTTCCATGCGTAATCCATACGTGTTTTACCCCATTTCTGCTAAAAGCTCCTTGAAGGCAGAGGCACATGCCTTTCCTAGCAGGGTTTAAGCATGTGAGTTCAAAATACCTGCAGATTAAAAGGATGAACTCACCAACCCTCTAATTTTTACACTAATATTAAAAATAACCAAGTTCAGCTTTTTTCCAACTTACCCACAAAAAATGTTATTTTAAACTGAGGCTAAATAGCACTTTGCCACATTACCTCATGAGCAATTCAACCTTTTTGACAAGTTGGTTGAAGTTTATGGCTATAACAAACTCTAAACCAAGTTACAGGAGACCCAAGGGGGTTTTTCCCCAAACTGCTTAGGCATTTATTATGTAGCCTGTGGCCATGGGCACATGTTGAAGTGAGTAGCCCTTTGGCTCTGAAGATTAGGCCAACTGAAGTCCTTTTGCAAAATTACCTTTCATGTTTATGCACCTGACAGGGAGGGGGTTTTGTTTTGTTTTGTTTTTTTTAGTTAGAGCAAATTTGTAACCTGTACTTCTTAGAGGGGTTCTAGTTCCACTTACCCTTCTTCATCTGTGGATCCTAATATTTGGCTTTAAAAATATCTTGCAAGCAGAATATTTAGTTAAACACTTAGAAATTCTCCTGTAAGAATAAACATGAGTCTGGTTACCAAATGGTTGCTTTGGATTTTCATTAATAATCAAACAATCCTCATGTTGACTGAGAATTCCAAGGAAGGCTCTCGCATCTAACAAATTCCTTGACTGCCGAGCCCTCTTGTGGGCTACAAAAGGACTCTTTGTGTGCCAAGTACCAACAGAGAAAAATCTCAAAATGTACAGTGTCTGGCTACAGCAGTTCATAAAGTGCAATGAATTGGGCCCTGCCCAGGTAGCTCAGTTGGTTAGAGCATTTTCCTGATACACCTAGGTTGTGGGTTCAATCCCCAGTCAGGGCACCTACAAAAATCAACCAATGAATGCATAAATAAGTAGAACAACAAGTTGATATCTCTCTCTCTCTCTCTCTCTCTCTCTCAAATTAAAAAGAAAAACAGCTCTAAAAAAAAAGGTTCAATGAATTGTTACTGAGAGGTTGATGCACCTGATTGGCTTCTGTGGGCAAAATCCTTGGAGCCCTGAAAAATTCCTCTTCAGGTCGGGAAACTTGTTTTCCATTCAGTGTCACCTGGAAGAGGAAACAAGCCAGAGCAGCACCCGAGGGCTAAATTAGGCAACAGGATAAACCAAAAATACAATGATAATATTACTTTTTAAAAATTGCATTCATATTTCCCATGCAGCTGCTGCCTTCCTTTGAGATTGGCTCATGGACCGAAGATGACGTGGTAAGCTGCTTCTGCTAATGCCGCATTTGACGGGGGCAGGTATTTTATAAATTGGCCCACAAGTTAAAGACACAGCTAGAGGGGCCTGGGCCTTAGGAGCTAGAAGTTGACAGATTCCATGTTTTTCTGTTTTTAATGCAGTAATGTTTAAAGTAAGGCCTGAAGAGCAAAGCAAGTATCTCTTCAAATCTTACAAGAGGATTCCACCTCCTTATTTGCTCAGAAAGGTATTCCAGAATACATAATAATGAATACCAATGACAGGACTGAATGGCTGGTCCAGGATACCAAATGGACACCCTTAAAAAAATTAATTTTCAATTTTCCTAAGATTGCCAGGGGTGGACCTGAACCATGCTAGAGAAAGATTTGGTAAAGGCGATTCCGCTGCACTGGTTTCCTTCCCACCTTAGGCCAGTTCAAACAGGACAGGTTTGTTTTCGCCAGCTGCACTCTGACCTTCCCAAGGAGGATGGACATGAGGTCTGACATTCTCTGCAACTGGAGCCAGAGAATGGCCGTGGTTTTGAGAGAATGTGGAGAGACTTAAGTCCTACACCCTACCCTCGGGGACTGACCCCGAGGGAGAATCCTACTGAGCCTGTTGTCTGTCTGTGTCGGTTTCCTTGGGGAAAACCAGGTCTGAGAATTCTTGATCATAGACCTCAGGGGCTTATGCTTAGGGTATTGCTGAATGAAAAAGAACAAAAAAAGCTATAAAGCTATATCCTTAGCGGGCCCCCACCCCGGGAAATGGACCAGGTGCCACAAGGTACAATCTCACTACTAGAAACTCTTGGGGAGGTCTTAAGTTTACCTCGCTCGACCTGGTTTCTGGGCCAAGGCGTTTCCCTCCCTGCCCTTTGCATTCTGGTGAAGTAAAACCACTTTCAACAGTTGTCGGCCTCTGACTTCTACAGGGAAAGGGAACTTGGCGCCAGTTCCACCTATTTTTGCCCCATTCTCTGAGGCCCAGTGACTCTGAGGCTTCTGCCAGCCCTGCCTAACAGGGAAAGAGAATTCAGGATCTCCTTTATTCACAGGCATGGATATAAATCCCTTTATCCCCAGCTACAAATTTGGTGCATCTAATCTGAAAAGAAAAACTTTAGAAGGCTATTTTTTAGCCTTTGCCCTGCCTTGGGTTCAGAGATTTTCAAACCATTTAAATAAAATTCCAGGACCAAGGGCACCCCAGAGAATTGGTGGGACTGGGTCTGGCCTCCCTTCGGTCTCCCTTGACCAGGGTACTGTGAGATGCCGCCAGCAAATGTGTACCCGGTGAAATGAAAGGGCGGATGGTCTCTGGGCCCAGCCTCATTCTAAATAGGAAGCTCTACGCTTTGACTTGCCTCAGCCCACAGGAGCTACTCCATGACCAGGCCTAGAACAGAGGACTCAACCTTCCCATTTCTCTGTCCACTGCTGTGTGGCCCCTGCTACTCATACAACCGCCGGGTAAACCAGTGCCCCTCAGTAGCCCCAGGGACACAAATAGAAAATCATTATAAGTACCTTTTTGAAAGGATTTTTAAATATCTCCCAAATAAGAAGGAAAAACCAATGTCCCGCAAGTGTCCAAGCGCCCCAAAGAGAGGGTTAGCTCTAATTTGAAAGCTTAAAGTTTTAAAGCCATAAAGAGAAAATTTTCTGTTTCACCCTTGTCTTCAAACCAAGAATGAAAGATATTTTACTCTGTCGAGAACTACAGGTTTTATTGTTGAATCTGGCCACTGAGCATGTACGAATCTTCAAAACTATGTGTCCTCTCTTTCACAGTATTTTTGGGTTCAGCAGCTCGTCCGAAAAGGCAAGTGGAATAATTTACCTTCTGAATTCATGGAGTTAACTTTGCTTTGGACGCGGCTTAGTCTCATTGTATTCTGCCTTCTCATTCCTTCCCTCAGGTGACTCTTCAGCAGAGATGAGTGTCTATGCGAGCTTGTTTAAGGAAAACAACATCACAGGAAAGCGGCTGCTTCTTCTGGAGGAGGAAGACCTGAAGGACATGGGCATTGTCTCCAAGGGGCATATCATTCATTTAAAGGTACTGCAGAAAGGGAGAACAGTCCACAACTCTGCACCGAGCTCCTGCTCTGTAGCAGATCATGCGTTGTGTCGGCGGCTGCAGACAGAAGCAGGGCTACGCCGCTTGCGTGAAACTATGTCCATACCAGTTGATTTTTAGCTTCTGCTCCTACGGGACCCCACTTTTTCCTCATAATCCACAGCAAAAGGGTTAATACCTGACATGGCAGAAGTCACCTGGATATGCCTGAATATGACCCCCACATCCTCAGAAAGTCTCTTGTCTAGTAGAGAAGATAGGTACTAATCTTGCAATAATGGTAAAATGACAGATGTAAGAAATGTCACAAAGAGATGAGGTCAGACTGAGGCAGGGCCTCTGTGAAGAATTATGAAGGAATTAAGAGCTGAAGAACAAGCAGGTGTTAACCAGGTGAAGAGCATAGAGGAAAAGGTGTTCCAGAGGTAGAGCATGCCTGCGGAAAGGCCCGGGGTGGGGGAGAGCCTAGTGTGCCAGGGGACCTGGGAATGAGGCAGCAGGGTTCCTGCAGAACTGGCATCCCACCCCAGAACAGCAGGATGCAACTTCGTTTAAGGCCGGAGAGGCTAGATGTCCAATAGGAATCCCTAAGGATGCCGGGATGTGTCCATAGATTAGGTGAAACAGCCCCTGCAGTACCTAAAATGATGGCAGTGTGGGTTCAGTTTGCAGTCTTCATCATTTTGACCTGTGGTAAACACCACCATATATGTCCTCCGACCCCTCATTTTCTCAGGCAGCTCTAACACTGCACCCCGCGGCTTCAGCCTTGAGCAGCTTCAGAGCTAGAGCTCTGTTTTTGTTGTTCCTTTTGTTTGTTTGTTTTTGTTTTTTCTGTAGTGTAGCAACCAGATCTGTTTGTTTGTGTTGATTTGTTTTTTTAGTTACTCAAACCAAATAAGAATTGCTGGCATCCGTGTGGCCATGGTCATTAAGAGAGAGATCTTAGGATAAAATCAAGTTTGCTCCGAAAACCTCCTCAACCCCAGCGTGGGCGGATGCAGGGGTGAGCACAGATTACGAAGAGAAATAGAACAAAGAAGGAAATGTAGAAGAGCAGCTTCCTATCCAATTCACATCTTCACAAGGCCTCAACCAGCATGCCAACTACTCTTCTCTTTACCTGTGCCAGAGCTCCCAGGACTGGCCTTTCTAGGGAGATCTCCCTGCCGTCCAAAGAGAACGCATCTACTTGCATTTTGTGGGCCCTGGATGCATGCAAGGGGCACCCTTACAGCCCTCTGCACCTCTTGGATGATAGCTTAGCCTTAACCTTGATGTCTTCTCTCTCTCAGAATATGGGTAGGAAACCTCATGCACATACAGGGTCTGGCACAAATAACACCCCTGTTTTATTACATAAAAATCTTTTATTATAAAAATCATAAGAATGTAATCCTGTAACAGAACACTGTCACACTCAACACGCCATGTGACATTTTAGGTGGCACGTTCACATTGTCCATCTTGTGTGCGAGACATTCACATACCCTACCAGCCACACTCAATGGTGTTCCTTCTGTCCATCCCAGTGTATATACCGCAGGCAAACAACTTAATCTTGACCTCTGGGTGTGGGCAAGTTCATCCCCCAAATCTATGCTGGCTTAGATGGCCTACAGTAGGAAAAATTGTTTTCTCTGGTACAGAGAAGTTGCAGGGTTCCAAAAGGGAAAATTGGCAAATCTCAGGTAATTTGGCAGCTGCCCAGTAAGATTCTCCCACCTCTTCTGGCTCTGAAAAAAGACCAGTGTTCCTTAAGGAGCAGTCAGAGCAAAGCGGGTGGCAAGCCGTGACAGCTCACCGAAGCCCACCGTGATTTAAATAGTCCCGGACTCGGCCTGGGACAGCCAGCGCGCCCTCTCCATGCCAGTTGGTATCACTAACACAAGCAACGTCCAACAAATGTGTTCATGTTCAACAAATTCAGTAAGTGCCTTCTAATTGCAAGACTGGGCCTGAGAGGACATAAAGAAGAATTCTCCCTGAGGCATTTATGTCCTGGAGAAGAGATAAAACATGTACATACAACTTCTTATAATATAGGGTCTTTGCAGTATAGAGGAAAGGCACTGTTCCGTTACCTCTGCTTGGGAGGGGCAGTGGGGGAGACTGCGAGGGAAAACAGCACGGAGTGGGTGGCCCTTGAACTGGGTCTTGAAGAAGCACAGAATTTGGGATGTAGGCAGGAGTGGGAAAGGAAAGAACATTGATCTAGACAGAATAAGGAGTTAAGAGGGAGAGAGAGCAGAAGAGAATGTAAAGGAGCAGCGAGTGTCTCTGTCTGACGGAAGCCTAGGTGCAGAGGAGAACTCAGAATACAGAAAGTGGGAGGGAGGTGGACAGCTTACAACCCCAGGCCTGGGATCTGGATTTTGACCTGGGTCTGGGATCTGGGATTTGTAAGGAGTATTAGAAGTTTGGGGAACTGACGTGTTTAAAACTCTGCTTCTGGAAGTGGTAAAGTGGGTTAGGAAGGAAAGGCTAGATTTTGAAAGACCAGTTTGGAGGTTGTGATATAGAGAATAATAAGGCCTCACTAGTGTAGTGAAAATGTGAATGGAAAGAAAGAAGTACAGTGGACGTAAGAGAACCGTTTGCAGGTAGGAAGTAGCACAGGAAGCAGAGAATAGTGTCACCAAAGCCAAAGGTTGAAAATGCTTTATAGAAATGGGGTCCATGCAGCCCTGGCTGTTGGGGCTCAGTGGATCAGGCACCAGTCTGCAAACCAAAGGGTCACTGGTTTGATTCCCAGTCAGGGCAGATGCCTGGATTGTGGACCAGACCCCCAGTAGAGGGTGTGGGACAGGCAGCTACACAGTGATGTTTCTCTCCCTCTTTTTTTCCTTCCCTTCCCCTCTGCCTACAAATAAATAAATAAAATCTTTTAAAAGAAAGAAAGAAAGAAAGAAAGAGAGGAAGGAAGGAAGGAAGGAAGGAAGGAAGGAAGGAAGGAAGGAAGGAAGGAAGGAAGGAAGGAAAAAGAAAAAGAAAAGAAAAAGAAAAGAAAAGAAAAGAAAAGAAAAGAAAAGAAAAGAAAAGAAAAAAGAAAAGAAAGAGGGTTCATGCTGTAAAGAAGCCAAGAAACACTTGTACAGAGAAAAAGCCACTGTTGGAAGCTGCCAGATGCGGTGGGGTCAGTGCAGTGTCCTCTGCCCCTGGGCTCCAAAAGAGGGTGTGACTGGCATCTCCGGGGGGACTCAGGACTCCCCTCAAGCTCCCAGATGAGTCTGCATGTGCACATAGAGACAGCTGGTTCTCAGGGGGTGAGTCACAAGGCTGGCATGCGGACCCTCCATCCAACCACCAGACCCTGGCCGTGTTAGAGTGGCCACATAGCAGGGGCTCAGTCATCAGCTGACACGCCATTAAACTCAGCTGGATGGTGGGTCATTCTGACCAATAAGCTTCTATGAAAGGGAAAAATTAAGGAATAAGGGTCATGGAAACTTGCTCTGGGAGGGTTTTGCATATACTCTTGGGGCACTGAGGATAAAGGATACTTCAAGCTGGGCCTTTTGGGACAAGATACTGGATGACTATCTCCAGGCTAGAGGAGCCCTCGCAGTACTTGTCAGCAGTGTTTTACACACACACACACGCACACACTCATGGGGAGCAGGCCCTTCATTCTCTGCTCTTTCCCTAAGGCCCAAGCATTGCCGCAAGCCTCCTCAAAGAGGCTCTCGGCCCTTAAACGGTAGGTGACAAACCAGCCACTGGAGCAGCCTTCCCACCTACCCTTCTGCTGCTCAGTGGTCCCGTTGAGCCAGTCTGGGCTCCCTTCTTCCCGCGCCTGGCGGCCCTCACGTGGAGGGGCCGTGTATGAGAAGCAGGGCTGAGCATCCAGCAAGTGCTCATTACATTGTCAAGCGTCAACAGCTTTCATTTCATTTTGTAAAATGCATCTAATTTTTCTCCCATTGGCACTTTTTTACTCTCTACGTGGTATGTTCAGTTCACAGAAAAGCTGGATTATACCTGATGAGTATGAAAAAGAATCATAATTTAAATTGTCCTCCTGTCCTTTAAGAGTTCTTTGTGCTTCATTAGGGAAGGGAGTGTTGGACGTGTACCCATCGAAAAGCCCTTACAATGCAACAAGCCCTTTAGTGAGATTTCCACCTGAATGAAAGTCCCTGGTGACATATTCATGTTCTTTGTTGTTTTTCCCAGTTACTCAGGGTGACAACTGCATTCTGTACACTGGAACATTAACTTGTCACTACTATACCAGTGTTTGAAGAATGGTTTTATTTATTGTTTAGTTTGAGACTTAAATTCTTAAATATCTTCCTGTTCCATTAAATAATTACAAACTGCATATAATACTATGAACAATCAGGTTTATTCTCAATAGGTGTTGGATATTAACATCCCCAAGATATTTTATGAACTACATAAATAAAGAATGCCTTTATAGGTGCACAGTAATTTTAATCCTCTTGGCATTATCGGATCATTAATAAAATCATGTGATTCTTTTTTTACAGTCAGCTATTGAGAAATTAACCCATGATTATCTAAACTTGTTTCACTTCCCACCGCTAATCAAGGTAAGTAAGCTTTTTTCTTACTGAGAATGTGCTACTTTTATTGACATATGCACCTGCCACCTCCACACCTAAATTTGCCAGTGTCGGGAACTGTCCTTTGAAGTACAATTTAATCGTATCTGTCCAAAAAGGGCCCTTTGAGTGAAGCTGAGGATGTGCCTAAATTGAATACCCTTATTCCCTGAAAGTTGAAATATTAACAATGCATTCATGATAAGAACCACAGTTGTGACCTTAGTGGCTAGAGGATGGAAGTGCCACCTGGCTTCCCACCTGGCTCTGGTGACCTTTGTCTAACTCATAAGTCACTGAAGAAATTCACACGCTAGAGCTCTGGATGTTGCATTTTGGGGCAGGAGGCTTATTGTTTGAGGAAATATTAGTATATGTCACATATTCTTTTGAATATAGTCTAAAGGGGTATGATATACTTTGTAATAAAATTAGTAGGCACTTGCCCTTACTATACAGAATTCTTCTCATTCCCTAACAATTATGGTTTTCCATCTCTAAGCCCTGTGAGGTTCACTTGTTCCTCTGCCTGGTCCTCTGTCCGCATGTGCTCTCAGAACTGCATAATTCCTGTTTGGGAACAGCTTGTAAATATGTTGAGTGTTGTGAAAACTCTCAAGGCAAAGTCTCTCAGTGCATCTCCAGGTGCTAAGTGCATTTCTAGGGTAAAACTTCACAATGCAAGATGCACTGTGAAAAATGTCAGACGGTGGCATTCCATCTGTAGTGCATGAGTTAAGTCATTTGGGAAAGTTCTCAGAAGCATAAGATGTAATTTCTTTTGCCTTAAGTAATTGTAATATGAAGCTTAATCCAAAAATAACCAAAAGTTAAACAATAGATTAGAATGGAAAAACTAGTGCTGAGAAATTAAATCTCTTTTACGTGAGAAGTAAAAGTAAAAACTCTATCTAGAATAAATGGTGTTTGGTTTTCTGTTTTAGGACTCAGTAGGTGAACCTGAAGAAAATGAGGAAAAAATAGTGAACCTTGAACTTGTTTTTGGTTTTCACCTGAAACCAGGAACTGGCCCACAGGTAAATCATGTTTTAAATCTTTTGGATAAACTTCCACCTAATTTAAGAAGACGGTAAAGAGGGGATAAATGGTGATGGAAGGGGACCTGACTTGGGGTGGTGAACACACAACACAATATACAAGATGATGTAGCATAGAATTGTATACCTGAAACCTATATAATTTTATTAACCAAAGTCACCCCAAGAAAATCAATTTTAAAATAAAATAAAAATAAAAATTTCAACCTAATTTATTATTCTTCTAACCTGGAACTCCATGGTTTTACATGATGCACCCCCCACCCCCCACGTCAGATGGTAACTCGATTCTGAGTAAATTTATAGGCTTTAGTTGAAATGCCACCAGCTGCCCTGTGGCCCAATCTAGGAATCTTACTGTCTCGCCACCCAGATCCTCAAGGAAACTCACACCGAAGCATGGACGGGGAGGGAGCGGGGAATACCAGAGCAAGTGTTTATGCTGCTTGGCATCCTGTTTCCTGTTTCTTAAGGGGAACCAGTTTTTAATAACAGGAGTAAAACAGCATTGCGAACGGAACAGTAGGCAATGTGGAAACTCAAAATGTCAACTCTTCACAGAGAGGCCAGACATTTGACCAAGATTCATTCCATCAGACATTCGCTTTATGTTACATTTAGAGCCTGGGAAGCTTATTTGGCCTAGGTGCCATATGAATTAGACTCATAATATGTTGCGTTATGCTAGATTACCGTAAGTAGCTAGCGTAATGATAACTTCTACTAATTGAGCACTGGGAACCTTCTTGGCATATGGTACTAAGGTGTTGATATTCTTTCCCCTATTTACAAATGAAGAAACTGAGGCTTTGAAAGGTTGAATAACTTGTCCGAGTGTCACATGACTAGCAAGTGGCAAAATAAGGATTTGAATGCAGGCCCCTCGGACCCCCAGAACCAAGCTCTTAAGTACTGCACGGCTCAGACCGTTCCTTGGAGGCAGCCACGGGCGCCTCCCAGCCTGCAGCCAGCTGCCGTGGCGGTGCTGGTGTCGGCTCTGCTGGCCCGCTGGCCCTTCACTAACGAGAGGGCGCTCACCCAGGCATCGCTGGAACTGGTGCTTAGGAATGGATGGAAATTGTTGCAAGGGGTTTGAATTTTCACCTGGAACTTCCAAAGATACTCTTTCTAGACGCCTGACAGTGTCTCGCCTACACTGTTGCAGGTATATTGATGCTTTTGCTGAATGGGAATATTTACTTCCCTTGTTTTAGCCATGTAACTTGGTTGAATGAGAGCTGCTCTCGCTCCAGGTTTCCTGTCTGGGAACAGTTTCCTTTTGCTTCGGCAAATGGGTCATTGTCTGTGCATGCCTGTTGTTAGAAGCGGCCCCAGAAAGGCGGCAGGACAGCACGTTTCTCTCCCCCCAACAACAAGCACAGGCCCTTCCAGCCCTGAGGTTCTGTAGCTGTGAGCACCGCCAAGCCCATCTCACGGTAAACAAGTTGCACATTTTGAGTTGCCTTCTTTAATATCCTCAACTCAATGGCACTTAATTTATGAGTACTCTGTATTTAAACATTTTTATGGCTTGTGGGTGATACGAGGAAAGAATTTCCTTGAAAGAGACTTGGTCGAGAGTAGTCTCAACCAAGAAAATAATTTTCAACTAACAAAGAAGTGACTTATTAATGTGGAAAACTAAAAAATAAAATTTTAGTAAATATTAGAGGCTATAAGTGATACTCAATACCAGATACAGCGGTCTGTTTTTGACCGTAATTTTGTAGACTTCTTGAGTCATGGCTTACTCGTGGGCCTAAAGTCACTGCAACTTTTGTTTTTCTGCTGATCCTTGGTTGCCCACGCAGAGTAATGATTTCACCCATTCATTCAGCACACATTGACCGAGGACCGTCTGTGTGCCTCGCTCCAGGCGAAATACCGAGAATACAAAGTCAAAAAAGTACAGTTGAGGCTTATAAGGAACTCATAGCTTTTCAAGCCGTGGCAGTGCCATGGAAGTGCCACGGATTCCAGGCCGCTCCATGATGGACCCGATCAGACTTTGTCACGAGCTGGGGATGGGTGAGTGAAAGGGAGGAGCCAGGTTGTTGCTGAGGTATCTAGCATAGCAGCAGGACAAATGATATAGTGATATAATGGGTCAAAAAGTGAAATATGCAATGTGGATGTCATGACAAGGTGCTAAAAATATAAAGACGCAACTGACATGGGTGAGTTTAACTAGGAAAAGCTTTTTTGGAAGGGATGAATTTTGAAGCAGGGTTTGAAGGGGTTTGTGGTGTTATTTGCAAATAATTTCCTGAATATCCTGTTTTAAGCTCATGCTTAGGAAGTACTTCTTTCTAATGAGCTTAAGTTATTTCATAAATGTCATTTCATTTATTCCCTTGGCATTTCTGTGAGATGCGCAAGGCACAGTATTGTCATCACTGATTAGAAAACTGATAGAAAGTGAAAGTATATTACCAGCTAAGCCGAGGCGAGGACAGAGCCGAGATCAGAAATTACATCTTTATTGTCTCCTTTGTATTACACATGTGCTCACTGTCATACCTCACTCAAGACTTTTGAGCTACTTATAAACTTTCATAAAATCATTCTAGTTCTGTCCAGTTCAAACCAAGCCAGGAAAGCCAGCCTTCACCCTCGTGTTATGAAATATTTTCTCACAAATACACCTGAAATTGAAATTCCAATTCCCCACACGAAACCTTGTTACTCTGACCCTGAAAAGTGGACCTCAAGTCAAAAAGACATCCTCAAAATCCCAATGAACTGTGTTTTCCTACGTCCGTCTTCACAGAGAGGGTAGGCCCTTTTAGCCCTGTCTCCGTGACCAGAACAAGCGATAAGAGGACGCCGGAGCTTTGGAAGTTCTCTCCAAACCAGAGTTTGCTTATAAGGGAGATTTGCTTGCCCATTTCACGTTTTCTTTTACAAATAAAATGAAAGATGTGTTTAACGACAACCATTGGGAATAATGGATGACAGCGACTCTATTATGGAAATAGTAGCTACCTGTCCCGTTGCATCTGAGAAGGACCACCTGCAAAATACCGCTTAAAATTGGCATGTTAGCCAAGTAACTGACCTACTAAGAGGAAACGGCAAACATATGACCTTATGCACAAATATACAAATACAGAGAGAGAAAAAAGCCTTTCATGAAAAAACCAGTCAACCTTTCGGTCTAAGAATTCAGACTGATTATTTTTTTAGCCTCCTTTTACAACCAGATGAATTATGACACCACTGCGAGATTGGTTGGCCCAACCAAGCAAAACCACCCACATCTGACAGCCTGTGCCTAATACTGTGGTCACGAGCCACTGTGCCTGCCCGTGACCTGAGCCCTTACTGACACACTCCTCTGGAGTGCCAGGCCCTCGGCGACCCCAGCACCACACTCACTGTAAGAATTCCACCGCAAATGCAGTGGCCTTTGGCTTTCCTTTCTTGAGACAACCTGGCAGAGAAGATGATTGGACCAGAGTCTTTACTCTCCGAAAATTTAAATTAAATAAATAACAAGTGAGAATGAGTTTTCCTCATTTACTTGACCTATTTCTAAAGAGTACAATTAATTATTAAGTTAAACAGCATCACATGTTGAGGGAGCCTTGACGTTATGACAATGGAATTGGCAAAAAATTGGGTCTTTCTCAGCTCAAGTGTCCTGTGCTAGGGGCTTGAAATGCTTATGGTGCTTATAATATTTTATACTTCTGACAGACACTGTGACAGCTACTTCACAAACATTTTTCTTATGTAATCGTTACAACCCCCCGCCCCCCATCACAGGAAGCATTATCCCTAAGAGGAAGTTGAGGAAGGGGAGAGGGGAAGCTCCCTACCGGAGTCCCCACCTAGTAAGGGGCAGACCCAGGGCAAGGGTTGAACCATGCGGTCATACTGCTGCTTTTTGGAAAGTGTCACTGGCCCCTCAAGTAATTTTTTTGGTTAAAAAAAGCAAAAATTTGGGATCAGTTAATACTAAATTACCACTGTTTTGTGTGGAAAGTACCTTGTGTTCGGTAATCTAAGGCCTTTGACTTTGCACAAAGGAAAGGGGCTTCCGGAACCCTAGGCAGCTTCATACCCTGTCCAGGGTGGCAACCCCCCTTTTTCATTGGGATATTCAGCTACATAGAGTTTATTAATATATCTGTAATAAATTCACCAGTCAGAAATATGGATTCTCAAATTGCCAAGGAATGAACTGTCAAATCACCCAGCAGTCCAGCAGCTTTCTCACTGAGATCTTTTTGAGACTTTGCGTCATAAAAATTCAAAAGGGATTTTATGAAGGAACTATTTGGGAGGCCGTCCATTCCTTTTGAGTGCTGGACAGTGACACCAATTGTCCCTCGAGTCCTTACTTCCTCCCCTTCCCAGTGAGACGAGGAAACCTGACTGACACCGGGCTCCTGTGCGTCTGAGTGGATTACCTGCCATGGAGAAGAGACTGGGGTTGGGGAAAACCCTGTCTCTCACTACGCCCTGGCCTCAGCGGGTCCTTGTGTAGAGCTAGGCTTCCTGACTCCAGTAGGTCCTGCCAGATGGCCACCCTTTCCAGTTTCCTTTTGAGCGGTATTTTGAAGGAGCAGGTGAACCAGGAAGAGAACATAAGAGGGACGTTTTGAAGAGGGGGAAGCAGAACTAACTGCCCCATGAGGGCAAAAGTTTTTCTGTCCACCTCTCCTTTGTCCCCTTCGCACCCCGCCATAGTCCCCTTCTCCTACCCCCCATTCAGAGAAATTCAGTCAGTCATTCTGCTTCATCTATCAGTTAAAAAAGCTGCTTTTTACAAATACTTTCCACTTAACTATTGTGCTTTTAGGTCTTTATTAGATTGTTTATAAAGTGTTGCAGTTAATAAACGTAATTGAATCTCCAGACCCTTTCTCAGAGCACTATAAATATCAAATCGGTCAAACAGGGCTTTTTTTTCTATTATGTAATCTTTATAAATGGATAAACATGAATGAAATAACAGGGCATAAAGAAAAGGATTTTGTAAGGAAGTAAAAAAGCCAACACCTTTTGTAAATTTCAGAACAGCTAAATCCAGTGCTTTTCTTTACTCTGACGTAGCTTATGTTTATTAAAACTCAGTATAGGGAAATACATTTCCCATGTACGGCTATTTTGGAGGGGAAACATATGTACGCATGTGTTTGTGTGACTAAGTACATAAGCTTGCGGTGGTAGGGTTCTATAAGAAATCAAGTTTTAATTGACAGCGAAGGAACAAACGCAGCTCAGAATTCGACTACTTGACTTGCTGCCGGTCTCTAATTAGAGTGTGGCCATGGACTTCAGAGTGCTCAGGCAGCGGCCTGTGCAACTAGAGCCCACCTGGGAGAGGTGCTCAGTACGTGCTTGCCCATGGATTGACAGTGATGTGTAGAAGTGGCATGCCAGAAAATGTCTAACAACTGCAAAACGCAGCCCTGATGTACAGTGTTTGCAGACTTCCATGGTGTAAATCCTCCCACCATCCAAGGTTAGGTTACCAATCTGACATCACTGAATTTGCAGGTGGGAAGAGGAGTAAGTACCCCTACCCGGAGAGCGGACTCCGCCACACTGTGGGATCGCCCTTAGGCTTCTTCATCAAGATTACGAATTCCTTTTAAAATAGCTAATAGCAAGGAAGTCTACATAATAAGACCTAGGTCTGAACAAATTACAAGCCCGTCGTTGCTGGTTTCCAGCTATAATAATATGCGTAGTTAGTTCAAAGAGAGCTGAAGCTTCCCAATGAAGCCATTGTTGGCTGAGGTCTCCTGAGTCACCATTGGCTCATACAGATGCACTAACCATACTGTATGAATCAAAGATTAGGATTTGAGTTTGTAAAGAATAAGGATATACTTATGGAAAAAGAGAAACAAAATTTTACTTTGTGATTTCTTTTTTTAAGTGTTGGAACAGTCGTAGTTCCAGGTTTTCCAAATCCTCTGGGACTCCCTGTTAAGTTCTGCAGAGAGAAGACCTTGGTAATGTGGACTGAGAATAGCTTCATTGGTGAACAATGCCTACTAACTAGGCCAGTGTTTTTTCAAAAATCATATTCCTTGAAGTCATTTCTGGAGTTAAGGGAGGTGGGAAGAGCATTTATTATGTAGAAAAGCTGTTCTTATATTTTGAAGGTCCTGAGTAAAAGTTTATTTGCCGCCCATTTCTCAGTATTAAAAAAAAAAATTTAAGCATTAGTTAGGTAAACCAGACTACCTTCTGTATTGGTTAAGGAACCCAGGCTGAAATAGAATAGATTCTTAATTATTAAAAAATCGATAGCAACACTTATTATTCTTTTTCTCCAAGATGAACACCTAGTACCTTCCAATTTCAAATACGGTTTTTAGAAAATAAAAAAGCCCCTTTCAAACGTGTCAGCTAGCATCCAAACCATTTCAGGTAGTCAGGTGTCTAACACATCATATGAAAGTGTGTCTCACTCGATTTCACGTTATTTTAACATCATCCTCAGCCCCTTTTTTCATACATAACTCAAATAACAACCCCCAAAATGCAATACAACAACCTTATCTCCACTGGTGTCTAGTTGGCACCAATCTGCCCTGACCTTACACACAAGCCATTGTTAAGGCTATAACGCATTTACATATTTTGCAATAAAACATCAGTTATTTGCATTACTGTGTCAAGTTTTATTTGATTCTTTCACCTAAAAATGACTCATTTTCCTTTCTTGTATTTTAAAAACCAACTACTCTAAGCTTGTTTGAGAATAATCAAAAATTGCCCATTTAGCTAGAAGTC
The DNA here is from genome assembly GCA_004026545.1 of Mormoops blainvillei. Taxonomy (NCBI): domain Eukaryota; kingdom Metazoa; phylum Chordata; class Mammalia; order Chiroptera; family Mormoopidae; genus Mormoops; species Mormoops blainvillei. Next base: position 29,304 of record PVJD01009810.1, read on the forward strand.
ATTTTCTTTTCAAAAGGCAAATGTTATTTAATCTTTCAGCTGTTCATTGTGCCATCATAAATACTTTCTTTTCAGCACAGTTGTGGGGACTGAAATGAGCCCACTAATTGCCTCCCATTTCGACTGACATGTGGTGGTTTAGTGGAAAGAGAACACAGCAGGGAGAAGGAAATAGGAGGCTGAGAAAATGAGAGCTAATTATTTTCACTGCCTCATGTCAGGCTCTGTGTCAGCCTTGTTTTTACAAACTGGAAGGTTTAGCACTAAATAAAACAAACTGGCGTCATGTTTTTATATACTGGCAGTGTCATGGAAGCAGCTGCACATCTCAAAGACAATATAATGCCTGCGTTCGCATGGACACCATCTGACAGACACTGTGAGCCACAGCTAATGAGGACATCACAGTGGTGCCAAGTGAAAGGTGCTGAATTATGTATGATTCTTCATCAGTACAGCAATAGTCCTGTACATCATTATGAGACATTGTTTTGCTGAAGAGATTAAAACATTCTTAGTTCCAGACCTTGCAACCTATATGCGCTGAAAGAGGTTATTAATGGAATTTTTAGGGAGAGTTTCTTGTGGATTTCTTTTTGGTTGAAAAACAAATCTCGTGGGACAAAGCCGTGATGGGTCACGACACTGTGTAGATAAAGAAGAGAAGCAAATTAACCATACTTGCATTATCTTCCTTTTAAAGGCAGCATAATAAAATAGAGTGTGGCGGGGCGATACATAATGATAAATAACCCAGGTGCTATCACGGGATGCTCCACTCTCCTGCCTTTAAAACAGCAGGTTTCTGCAGCTGAGCTAGATAATGGCAACGCGCGTAAAGGCGCCTTCGGAGGCCCAAATCATCAACATCTTACTACTTTCAATACCAGCATGACCGACATTTCTATCGTATTTTTATTTCATCTTGCGTCACTTCTTACATTTCACAACAGTCAGTTGCCTGCTATGAGACCGTTTCCCTTTTTTCCCCCTCTTGAATCTTAAAAAGTTTACTCTGACCTCTGTGTTTTATATATTTTTAAATGTTTCCTCCGTACAGGCCTTTGTAAGGTGGAGGGGCCTCTTTGCTAGAATGCTGAGGGTTTTCTGATGCTTTTACTTTTCCACTCTTCGTGGGGGAGGGACCAGGAGCTGGTGGGGACTTTAAACGCCACTGTCTCTGCCATTAGACTGGGCATACCAAGGACTTAAAGTCCAATTCCAGCACAGATAAGTGACCTTCCTATAAACCTCTACATTTGCTAAGCCCCAGTCTGCTCATCTGTAAGATGGTGTCTATAACAGGGTAAATCTGTAAGGATTAAAAAACATGGCTTAATCTCAAAAACATGATGCCGTGTGAAAGCAACTGGATTTTCCCAATTTTTTTCTCCCCTTTATTCCCCTCTGCCCTGCAACCCCTTCCCACCACTATCTCCCCACCTTAGTTCACGTCCATGGGTCATGTGTGTAAGTTCTTTGGCTTCTCCATTTCCCACACTACTCTTAACCTCCCCCTGTCTGTTTTGTACCTGCCACTTATGCTTCTTATTCGCTGTACCTTTTCTCCCTTTCTGCTCCCACCTCTCCCTGCTGATAACCCTCCCTGTGCTCTCCATTTCTGTGATTCTGTTCCTGTTCCAGTTGTTCGCTTAGTTTGTTTTTGTTTTTATTTTTTTAGCTTCAGTTGTTAATAGTTGTGAGTTTGTTGTCATTTTACTGTTCATATTTTTGATCTTTTTCTTTTTCTTAGATAAGTCCCTTTAACAATTCATGTAATAAGGGCTCGGTGATGATGAACTCCTTGAACTTTATCTGGGAAGTACTTTATCTGCTCTTCCATTCTAAACGATGACTTTGCTGGATAGAGTAATCTTGGCTGTAGGCCCTTGCCTTTCATGACTTTGAATACTTCTTTCTAGTCCCTTCTTGCCTGTAAGGTTTCTTTTGAGAAATCAGCTGATAGTCTTATGATAAGACCTCCTTTGCAGGTAACTGTCTCCTTTTCTCTTGTTGCCTTTAAAATTCTCTCCTTATCTTTAATTTTGGGTAATGTAAGGATGATGTGCCTTGGTGTGTGCTTCCTTGGGTCCAACTTCTTGGGGACTCTCGGAGTTTCCTGAACTTCCTAGAAGTCTATTTCTTTTGCGAGATTGGGGAAGTTCTCCATTATTTTTTCAAATAAGTTTTCAATTTCTTGCTCCTCCTCTTCTCTTTCTGGCACCCCTATGATTTGGATGTTGGTACGTTTGAAGTTGTCCCAGAGGTTCCTCAGCCTCTTCTCATTTTTTTGAATTCTTGTTTCTTCATTCTGTTCTGATTGAATATTTATTTCTTCCTTCTGCTCGAAATTATTGATTTGAGTCCCAGTTTTCTTCCCTTCATTGTTGGTTCCCTGTATATTTTGCTTTATTTCACTTTGCATAGCCTTCACTTTTTCCTCTATTTTGTGACCATACTTAACCATTTCTGTGAGCATCTAGATTACCAGTGTTTTGAACTCTGCATCTGTTAGGTTGGCTATCTCTTCATTGCTTAGTTCTATTTTTGGAGCTTTGGTCTGTTCTTTCATTTGGGCCATATTTTTTTTGTCTCTGGAGAACCTGTTATGTTGTAAGGGGCAGAGCCTTAGGTATTTGCCAGGGTGGGGCAACCCACATGCTACTTTGTGGTGCTGTCATTGGGGGAGGGTTCCGAGAGGGAACAATGCCACTTAATCCGCTCTTCCCAGCTGTCAGTCATTTCCCCTACTACCAACAAGCAAATTGGGCCCTTTTGGTGCTGGTTCCTGGGTAGGCGGGGTTGTGTACATTCTGGGATCCTGAGGGCTCCACCAACAAACTTGTGAGGCTGGGAGTTTCTCCCACTGCTGCAGCCCCCACAGGTTTTTACCAATAGAGGTTTTGAGGCTCTTTTCCTACACTGGAACCCTGGGTTGTGAGATCTGTCTCTCTCCTGTTGTTCCTCCTGGTTTATCTATCTGCATGCAAATGTGGGACCTCCAGCTGCTGTCTGGCCTGTCCGGTCCTCCAGCAGCCTCCTTGCTATGTCCCGCCCCCTGCTCCCTCCTACCAGTCTGGATGAATGTTTCTTCTTTAACTCCTTGGTTGTCAGACTTCCATACAGTTCAATTTTGTGGAAGTTCTGATTGTTTTTTGTTTTCGAGTTTGTTGTTGTCCTTCTTTTGGTTGTGCGAGGAGGCGAAGTGTATCTACCTACATCTCCATCTTGGCCGGAAGTCAGAAATTTACCTCTATCTTGATTTTTACTTCTTTTTATTCCCTCTTTTCTTCCTTCCTTCCCTCTGTGTGCGTGCGTGCTTGTGTGTGTGTGTGTGTGTATAAACTTAGGGATATCTGTCATCACTTGTACTAGCGTAGAAGTCCAAAGAATTTTAAACAGCTTGCAAAGAATGCAATAGTGATTTCTCAGTAAGAGATACTTTAGCATTAACTGACTGTTGTTTAGGATTTTATCTTCATAGTGTTAAGAGTTTCTGTTATATGTGGCCAATAATCTTAAATAAGAAAAATTTTTTACATTATTGGCAATGCTGAAGTGGTGCAAACGGAATAAATGTTTTCTTATCCTCCATTAACCAGGCACTTGCCCCTAAAATTATTCAGGTAACTTCAACAGCTACCCAGATAAGTGGTACATATCCTGTGCATCCAACAGAATTGTCACTTTTTCCTCAGTTTCAAATGCAAAAGGTCTCCTCTCTTCAACTGTATTCCATGTGTTTCTTGTAGATTTGCATTAGGAGGCAGATTATCTCGCTAGTAGAAAGGGTTGGATACTGTTTTTTGCTACTCATCACCCTGACAAAGAGCTTCCCGGTGCCCAGTTCTGCTCCTGTTGTTAATGTCTTTTCCCTATTGATTAGTAATTAACATTCCCTAGAAATGTGCATCAAGATGCAAATACGAATAGCAGAATGTGCTCTTGGGTGGGAATCTAGTTATGAAATAAAAGTCCATGGTGGTCAGGACCAGTCCCGTGATCTGCTTGTGAAACCAGACAGGGCTGGGTCGTTTCTGCTTTGGAAAGTAGAAGTCGTACCCAGCTGTGAAGCCCTTTAAGCCGGGGCTGGAGACACGTGTTTGTGATCCCAGATAGTGGCCAGGCCAGCAAGGAGCGTACGGACAGTGGAATGGCATCACATGCACGTTTAACAATGACCTTTTTCAACAGTGGGAGGGGAAAATCGTCTGTGTTGGACGAATTGGAGACTCAGTATTCATCAAGATAATTTGGGGACTTCTGGTCAAGACGGAGGCATAGGGAGACACGCTTCTCCTCCTTGCATGACCACAGAAAGAATCACAACCAGATCTCAAAAACAAGTAACGCCCAGAACTGGCAGAAAATCAAGCTGTATAGAAGTACGACAACCAAGGATTTAAAGAAGCCAGTTCATCCAGACAGGAGGGGTGCAGTCACGGAAAAGCGGTATGGCACGGACAAGCAGCAGGTGTGGAATGGACAGTCCCACATTCATGTGTGGGAGATAAAATTGGGAGGGATACCCTGGGCACAAGCAGTTCCAGCCCCAGGTCAGACTGCACAGCCCAGAGTTTCAGCAGTGGAAAGATAGATCCCCATTACCTCTGGCTATTAAAAACCAGTGGGGTTTGGCGCAGTGGAAGAAACCTCCAGATTTCCACCATGTAATTGGTGGAAATGTAAGTTCCACCACATGGACTTAGAACACACACAAAACCCAGGTCAGCAGCTAGAAAGGCAGCAATTGCATACAGGAAGTGGGTAAAGTGACTGGAAGTGGGGCAAGCTCTGGGCAGACATCCAGAGGCCAAGCAGTGGTATTGTCCCCTCTCCAGCCCCTGCCACAAGCAGAGCCACTATGTGGTGAAGCAGGTTGCCCCACCCTGGCAATTACCTAAGGCTCTGCCCTATAAAATTTACGGGTGCTTTTGCTACATAGGCCATGTTACTAAGACAAGGAATAAAAGCAGCTCTACCTAATACACAGAAACAAACACAGAGTGGTTTCCAAACTGAGGAGGTGAAGAAATATGGCCCAAATAAAGAATAAAACAAAACCCTAGGAAAAGAACTAAATGAAATAAAGATAGCCAACCTATCAAATGCAGAGTTCAAAACACTGATGAGAAGGATGCTCATTACAGCAGACTGAAATATTTAGGAAGTCATGATACCTCCTTGAAGTCATTGAGTACTACAAAAATATAAAGGAAGAAATGAAGGTTACACAAAGTGAAATAAAGAAAAATATACAGGGAACCAACAGTGACAGGAAGGAAGCCAGGACTCAAATCATTGATTTGGAACAAAAGGAAGAAATAAACATTCACCTGGAAGAGAAAGAAGAAATAGGAATTCAAAAAAATGAGGAGAGGTTTAGGAACCTCTGGGACAACTTTAAATGTACCAACATCTGAATCATAGGGGTGCCACAAGGAGAAGAGGGTGAGCAAGACATTGAAAACTTCTTCAAAAAAATAATGAAAGAGAAGTTCCCTAATTTGGCAAAGGAAATAGACATACAAGTCTAGGAAGCACAGAGAGTCCCAATCAAGTTGGACCCAAAGAGGACCACAACAAGGTACATCATAATTAAAATGCCAAAGATTAAAGATAAGGAGAGAATCTTAAAAGCGGCAAGAGAAAAGGAGTTCCCATAAGACTTTCAGCTGATTTCTCAAAAGAAACTTGGCAGGCAAGAAGGGGCTGGCAAGAAGTAGTCAAAGCGATGAAAAGCAAGGACCTACAACCTTGATTACGCTGTCTAACAAAGCTATTACTTAGAATGGAAGGGGAGAGAAGGTGCTTCATAGACAAGGTAAAGCTAAAAGAGTTCATCATCACCAAGCCCTTATTACATGAAATGTTAAAGGGACTTATTTAAGAAAAAGAAGATCAAAACTATGAACAGTAAAATGACAACAAACTCACAGCTATTAACAACTGAATCTAAAAAACAAAAACAGAAACAAAAACAAATTAAGCAAACAACCAGACAGGAACAGAATCATAGATGGGGAGATCATTTGGAGGGTTATCAGCTGGGATGGGGAAGGGGAGAAAGGGGGAAATGTTGCGGGGATTAAGAAGCATAATTGGTAGGTACAAAATAGACAGGGGAATGTCAAGAATAGTTAGGAAAGGGAGAAGCTGAAGAACTTACACGCATGACCCGTGGACACGAACTAAGAGGGGTGTTGCTGAATGGGCAGTGCCGAGGGGAGAGGGCAAAGGGGAATAAACTGGGACCACTGTTAACAGCATAATCAATAAAATATACTGAAAATAAGGTGACTTGGACTATTTGTTGACTTCAGAAGATAAAACTCCTCTGTACTGTAATTCTTACTTTTTTAAACCCATGATAATGATAGTTCAGGCTTTAGAAAAGACTGAGAGGAAACCTGCTCTCATAACACCAGCAGGCCACCTTAGTTCAGTTCTGCCTCAATCAAATACCTCATCTCTCCATGCTAGTTTCCTCATCCGAGGTAAGGCTCTCTGGCTGTCAATCACATTTCATAGCCATCGTACCTCCAGACATCTGACGTTCCTATTGGTAGGACCACATCAGGATCCATTCATGCAAGAAAGGGCAGGGTGTTCTTATATAATCCATCTGTGTAAGAAATTTCCTCCTCCTTTGATTTATTTCATAAAATCAGTCATTGTTATGTTGCTACCTGGCTGTACCTTCTTTTTTCCAACACTGATCATTCTCTAGCACCAGAGTTATTTAGTGCCCTCTGAATCCCCAAACTCATGCCTAAGTAAGATGCTCTGACCCGTCTGGCTGCTCTCGCTGGTCCCCTAGTCTAGACACTCTTTGTACCTTTCTTCCTGGGAAAGCTCACTACCTTCTGGCCCATTCCCTAGTCCGAACACAAATCGGAGCTCTGTTTGTGACCAGTATTGGAAACAATAATAATTATTCCTTTTTGAGCTTCCTTTATGGCTCTGGCACAATGCTGGGAACTTTAATTACATTATCGCATTTCATTCTCACACAGCACAACAAGCCATTTGTGAATAAGGATGGGTTATATCATCCTAAGGCTTGTGCCCAGGCTAAGGCTGGGAGGGAAGAAAGTCGGGAAAATTCAAACTCATGTAGTTGGACTTTAGACTTGTGATCTTTCACCTCCCACACTGGCTGCTCCCCCAGTAATGGCTTACTGTGTAACCCTTTTCTGGACTGTTTCCATTTTAATAGGAATCCTCAAAACCTTAAACCAAATGAGTGAATAACGGGGCCATTTCAGATCGCCAGGGATGGAATCGTTTTGGAAAAGGAGTCCTTTGAGGCCCCATGGGCTCTCTCAAAATAGAGTTATCTGCTTTTGATTTCTGCCTGTCAGGATTTAGAGTTTTTCTCACACATCCATAATGACTCTTGAATTGTTTCCGATTCAAAAATCAATACCCACATTGCTGTCACTCACATCAAGCCAAAATCAATAGTTCACCCTGGTAAAAGTAAACGGTTTCTAAAACAGAGCCTTCATTCCCATGACCTTGTCCCTGTCACTACCAAGAAAGTAAAAAGGTAGCAAGTGATGATTTAATCCATCTTATTTGTATGCAACCCTTTTTAGTGACCAATTGATTAAGAGCTCCATACATGGCATCCCAGGCATCCCACCTGGAGGTGGGTCCTGTGGAATTCAGTAACATGTTTGAATCCTGGTAGTTGTGGAGAATGTTCTTTGATACCTCGTGACTCACTGGGTAACAAAAATGCCAGGGATGCCTCAGGGGATTTGAAATTGAGCAAAAGTTAAAAAATTTCATTACTCTGTGGATTACTTTTCTTAACTAGAGAACAATTTAATTGTAGATGTCCTGAAAATACCTAAGGGTTATAACAGGGCATTGACAAATTACATGAATAATTCAAATGAACACTGCGTATTCTCTTTCTCATCCAGCTTTGTAACAAGTAGTAGCTACTTTTCAATGAATGGAGAATGCCACCCTTGTCTTATAACTTCCTTGATTATACTTTTATTGCTTCTGCAGCTATCTTCCTTTATGGTTCAGGTGAAAAGCTTTCTTTCAGATAAGAGAAAACGGAATTTAGAAAGGAAAAGGTCTGTAACCCCATTATGTAGATCTTTGTTTCTCCAAGTTGTACTTTGGGGAACAAAGAAGCAGTTGTCACAAGGGTGGACCGGGGCAACTTGATTTTCAGGTTATATTAGCAAAATATTTCCTGGTCCTTCTCTCTCCTGCCTGTTGTCAATAGCTGGGCCCATTACGGAGCTACGAACACCATCCAGTGAGTCAGTTCTGCCACCCCTCCCGGTTGCCCTTCCATCTCCTCCACCTTTGGAGCCAGGCCACCTTCCACCTCCACTACTTATTCACTAGGAAACTCTTGGAAAATTCCCTAATCTCTCTGAGCCCCATTTTTCTCACTCACCCATTATTGTGGATATCAAACAAAATAGCGCAGTGGAATTACCCAGCAACATGCTTAGAGCACAGCAAGCAGTCCAGGGCGTGGGTCCCTTGCTGTCACCAGAGGCCTGAGTGCGTGCACTTTGGGGAATGAGGTCGTGACATGGGAGAGCCAAACAATGGGAATCGGGCATTTGCACACAATTCAAGGTCTTTTAACTGTGTTCTGGACTAACTTAATTCCAAAACTTGACAGGTAAAAGAAACAGAACTAAATAAACTTGGCTTGTCACAGGTTTTTTATTTGAGCCACTGCTTTGAGGCAGCTGCAGAGAAGAGCAATCACGACTCCAAAGAGTCATTCTCCTGCCCAGTTACCTCCGGGCCTACGTTGCCAGAGTAGCAGTGGCTCCAAAACAAAGATATACTGAGAGATCTGTCCATTCTGAGCACTAGTTGGACTTCTGTTAGCCAAGGGCTGGGTTTTCACATTATTGAGCAGATGTTTTCCTTTGCTAATTGTCTCTCCATCTCCTGCCTTCAGCTGGGGAAAGAGGGTTACTTTTCTCAGGCTTGGGCCCCTCTTGGCTCTGCAATTCTTCTAGAAGCTTCTCTAAAACATCAGGGACCCCCCCCAGCTTCCTGTTGAAGCCAACGGGTTTTCCACAGCCTCTTTGTTAGTGCTCTTGCATAATCATTTTGTCTGGGCTTGTGCGGGAAGCATTCCAGGTCTGGTGCTACGAGAGCATTTTCTAGTTTCAGCACATGAAGTACTTGGTACATCATCCTTAATCTCTTAAAGCATATGAGAGAGAAGGTGAATCTATAGTCCAAGGGTCAAATCTAATACAAAGACATGAGTTTATTTTTTCTTTTAATTCCACACACAGTGTTTATCCCCCAACATACTCATTGCATTTTCCATACAGCAAAGTTGAAAAAAGCTTACAGTGAACCCTCATATACCCACTTCCATAATTCAACAAATAACATTTTACTCTACTTGCCTTATCACATAGCTATTCATCTATCTTTCCCTTTAGCCATCTATGTCAATCCTTATTTCGTAGGCATTTCAAAGTAATTTACAGACATCAGTACACTTCCTCCTAAATATTTCAGTCTGCTAGAGTTCAGTAAGAAATGCATACACCTTAAGTATGCATTTGCTTACTTAATGCACACATCTGTATAACCAAAACCCCTGTCAGTAGAGCACTAGCACTTCCAGAAAATCCCCTTGTGCCCCTTCCGATTCAATCCCCATCTGCAAAAATTCTTCTGAATTTTTTCCACCATAGGTTGGTTTTGTCTGTTCTAGAAAGTCATATAAATGGAATTCTTAGTAGGTTCTTTGTGTAGAAGACTTTCGCTCACCATAATGTTTTTACAATATGCCAATGGCATTGCATGCATCAGGAATCGTTCCTTCATATTGCCAAGTAGTAGTTCATTTTATGAATATACCACAGTTCATCCCTTTTCCTGTGAATGAACACTTGGCCTGCTTCCAGTTTTTTGGTTATCATGAGAAAGCTGCTCAGAACGATACTGTACCAGACTTTTTTCAGTTCTCTTGGGGAAATACCTAGGAGTAGACTTTCCAGATAATCAAAGGTGTACGTTTAGTTTCATCATAAATTACCAAAACTTTTTCCCAAGTGGTTGTACCATTTACACTCCCACCAATAATCTAGGAGCTCCAAATCCTGCCAACATTTGATGTTGTCAGTTTTAGCCATCTGGTATGTGTATAGTGGTGTCTAATTGTGGTTTCAATTTAAATTTCCCTGATGACGGTGTAGAGCACTTTATGATTACATGGTACTTTTACTGAAAATTTAACATACCATCACTTAAAATATCAAGAGGTTTCATATAAGAATTCAAATATCCAGCTTTTCATGAAACATTAGCAAGACTGGGCTTGTATTTCCTCATGAAGACAATCAACAGAAGCTAAGTGGTGGCTGTCCCCTTAGAGCAGTTGCCTTTTAGTTCCCCAGAGTCCTTTGCCCTCCTCATAACCCCCCAATACTTAGGCCAGTTATCAATTGTCATACATTGTCACATTTGCAGTATTGTTTTCCTTCCTGTTAAGAAGAAAGTGAGCTCTTTCTTGAGTCCATGTCATTATCAATACTGGAAAAGTAAAAGGTAGGTCAAGAGGGCCTTACATTTCAAAAAAGAAGTGGGAAGACCACATCTCTTAGTGTCAATGAAAAAATATTTCTACAACATTTAATATGTAAATTAAATGGGTTGATTTTGAAAGATTGCAATTTAAGGCTCTATAATGAAACTGCCTGGCTTTACTCGTTTTTATTATCTGCCTGGCCCCTTTAGGATTTTGAGTTTGAAACTCCTATAATAGAACACTTAAATTGATAAATTGTGTCTCAAGATTGCCCTAACTGGGGGTGATTTAGCTATATAAAGAGATCTAATTTCATGTCCTTTCATTGAAAAAGGAAAAAAAAAACCACTTCAATAATACTTCATTTAGAATACTTCATGTGTTATAAAACATTGAGACTAAAATTTGTTTCACTTTCTCAAATTGTATAATTTTTGCTTTTAATTCCAGGACTGTAAGTGGAAAATGTATATGGAGATGGATGGGGATGAAATTGCAATAACCTACATCAAAGATGTGACATTCAACACTAACCTGCCTGATGCAGAGATTGTAAAGATGACAAAGGTAGGGTTCTATTTACAACTTAAAAGCTTTTTTGAATTCACAGATATCAAACAAAGACATTAAAATACCCCAGCAGTGTGCTTTTGTGCTGTCGATGCTCACATCAGCTCAGCCTCTAGCTGGCTGTTGAAAGGCACATTTTATTTAGCAGATTGAGATCATAATAGTTTTTTGTTAAAATTCCACTTATGCTGTGTGAACTAAAAAGTACTACACAAAGTATCATTTATTTTTTTCATTTTTTCCTACATTTCTTTATGCTTATTCTGTCTTTTACTAAAGAAAAGAAAATGCTAAAGATGAAAATATTTACCTCAAATTTTGGGTCATTTTAAACTTTGAAAAGCTTAGGAGGAAAGCTTTCTTGATGTGTTCAATGTCTTGAAGGACAGCGAGGAGTTTAGTGATGAGGTATGTGTTGAAGTCTTCACTGATTCCTGGACTTCACACCTATGAATTCCTGGAGTGGCCAGAGAGTATGTTCTTACTTTAAGGTTAGTGGTAGACGTCTGCCCATTAAGACACTGAAGAAAGACTTAGGGAAATGCTTAGCTTCTCCTCAAAATAAAAAAAAATAAATTCAGTTCCACCCCAATCACACTGAAAAATACATATGAGAGTTCAATTGTAGAAGGTCAACAACTTCAGGTAAATAACCACAGTATCAATAGCACAGTCACCCTGAACTTCACGTGAGCCATTAACTTTTGTACACTATCAAGTGCGTTCTGGTTTCAGTGAAGAAAATGGGGTTGGTAGCAAAGAAGAAGCAGGGTATGCGCACATGTTGGGGAATGAAAAGAGTCTTCAAAGCCACAGCATTAGACTTGCAAATGTGTTCCCTTCCCAGGCATAAAATTGCTAAACACCCAAGTCCTTTTAATTGACAAGTGTGTTCATCAAGTAGATTGATTTGATATTCATTGTTTGATTCCCCTGAGTAATGGAGTCATTTCAATGGTGTTATTTATCTGTAAAAGTTATGATCTGGTTGGAACTTTTCTTTATTTTGTTGGGACACGTTGTTGTGATGTCTGAAGACTGGACAGGTACTCCTTCCCTCCCCACCTGTGCCATCCCTTGTTGCAGCAGTTGTTCATCGCTTCCGTGTCATTGAGATGCTGGATCCAAGCATTGCCTGCTAACAGAAGGAAGGTGTTGATGGCAGAAATAACAGGGTGGAGGTGCAAAACCAAATACAGGTGTTTCTACTGTAATGCCACATAGTATTCTTGAGGAACTACATCATCTGTAAAATCACACACCAACATTAAAAGGGCTTCTATGGAAAATAGGCTTGCGGCAGACCACTCAAAATCTGTAGAACTTTTTAACACCAACAGAAGCAATAACCATTTGAATTAAAACAACAACAGCAAAACAAATGACCCCACTAGCCCAGTTAAATCTCAGCCACATTTGTTTTGTACCCAGCTCACAGCCACTGTCATTTGTAGCCTTTAACCTGGAATACAGGTGGGTTGGGGGAGGAGGGGAGAGATTCATTTCTAATAATGACCATTTTTATCAAAATTAAAATAGGATCCAAGGCTTACACTTCTTCATTAATCCTTTGTTTTAATGTGGTGGGGCAATGACTCCACAGTTTCCTGGGCGTGCACAGCCTAGCCGGAAGCCAGATAATAGTGGAAAGCTAAGTGGTTGTCGGAGCCACTGAATCAGCCAGTGCTTACAACTGAAAGAAGGCACTTCTGAGTCTCCTTATATTGTTAAGCCTTTCTCTTTATGGTGAGAAGGCTTTCTGCTGATGCTTCAAAATATTAGCATGAATTAATGACCTAATGGTAGGATTGAGTAATATATCAGAAAAGAGAAAAGTGTGGGAGACCAGGACTAGATGTTTGTAAAAATATGAAAGGATGTCTTATGAAAACCCAAACCCCAAAGGTTAGCCTGTTGTGAGTAATCCCATGTGAATCAACATGACTTTCATGATAATCTGACTCTATACCCCTGTTTGCCCAGTATTTATGGGGCAGCTGGCCTCAAAGAAACCAGCTGTAGCAGGGCAGGCTGTATCATTGCACTATACCATTTAACTTCTGTTTTTCAGCCCCCATTCGTAATGGACAAGTGGATTGTAGGAATAACGGACAATCAGACCGTAGAATGTACTGTCACATATGAGGTAAGCTTGGAGCAGGGTGGGGTGGTGGTGCTGGTGGCTTTATCATCAGTTTCTCAATAGGGATTTATTTGCTTCCCTCAGAGTGCTTAAAATGTATTTAAAAAACATGAATATGGGAAGATCCATATAATTATTCAAAATGTTGGGAAGGAAAGAGAGTAGGATTCCTTCCCTAGACAGAGGTTGTGGTAGTCAGTCATTCATTAATTAGTTAATGACTGAGCACCTCCTATATGCCACATAATGTATTAGGTGCTGGGCATCCTAGTGACCAAAACAGGGTGCTTAGAGTTTAGGGGTGAGGGTAGATCAGTGATTCTTCACCAGGACTGACTCAACTTATACCATCACCTAGGGATGAGGGGGGTCTATTATCAATAACATATTATCTATTATCAAAAAAAAAAAAAATTCCAAAGATGTTATATACAGAAAATTACAAAAACTTACACTTTAAAAATATGCTCTTAAAATTAAAATTCATATATTCACAAATACCTGCTGACAAGTCCTCCTCTGTGATTAGGAGAGACTAAATCTATGTTCTCTTCAGGCTTATATTCCATTGGGGGTAGATAGCTAATAAATAGGTAACAAATAACGAAGTAATGTGAGGGTGGGACAAGTGCTGACTAGAAAACAGTGCGCCTCGAGCATGAGATGGGTGACCAGGGAAGGCCCCGCTCGGAGGAGGGGGAAGCAAGAAAGAGCAGAGGAAAGGCCCGTGCTCGTTCCTGAGGCACAGAGAGCGAGGACAAAGCTGGAGAGGCGGGCGGGGCTGGAACAAGGAGCCTCTTGGCCAAGGTGAGGAGTTTGGATTTACTGTAAGCACAGTGGGGAGTCAAGTGCTTAAAATAATCTAATTATCTTTTGAAGATAAGCAAGACTTCATGGCTGGAGGGATGTACAAGGGAGAGAAACCCTGCAGGAATGGGGCAGAGGGGAACAGTTATAGCCCAGAGTCTTGGCACACATGGAAGTGTTGATTTGCATCTACCATCAATTGGATGTGTGTTTCATTCATTTATTCAAGAAGCATTGAGTACGGATTTACCATGAACTAAGCACCATAAGGGGAGCTTATACCTGTTTTATCTCTTTGATCTTGTGTAAATTTGGAAAGATAGGTAGCATTATCTTCAATGGGCAGCTAGGGAAAACAGGCTCAGAGAGATGAAAGGTAGCCCTGAGGTTAGGGGTAGTCAATGTCGTTGTTGGTGGAATCCCACCCAGGTCCTCTGACTGTAAATACAGTTTCCGCTTTTCCTCAGCCCTCCTATCTGTTCCTTTCCCAGCAGTAAGAGATAGGAAGTCAGCCTCAAATTGGACTCTATCCACTGCTGCATGGTGTTGGTCTTCTGAGCCACTAGGGTCTGGCTTTTCAGCATTAGAATTCAAACCCTGCCCAGTCCCCCTCCCCAGAGTGACCCGATGCTGGAAGCCATTAGTATTATAGCAGTTATTTATCAGCCAGGGTTACCAGTCAGGGTGCACAGCTTCTTAGCGATGAGGCATGAGAAATAGCATTAATTGTCAAAGTGTTGCTTGCAGGACACAAAATCTAAAAAAGGAGGTTGATTGGTCTTGAGGAACTAGAAATCTAGACTATTCTGGAGCCTGGTGACCAGTCCCCACCACCCAGGAAAAGCCCTCCGTTTCCAAACTGGACAGTTAACAACAGCCGGATTTCATCTCTGCCTTCTTTAGTCAGCATAGAGACACACTGTACCAAATTCTTCTCTTGTCCTCTCCCCTTCCTCCTCCTCCTCCTCCTGCTTCTCAGACTCCATGATGACATGTCACTGTTGTTCGTAACTGTCACTTTAGGGCTTTTTAAATATATTTTCATACCCTTACTGAATCCCGAGAGGCTCTTCACTCTGATTTGTGACACCTGGTGATTAGGGAGGCTTCGGGACAAAAAAGTAGTGTGTTTTGATCTGGCGTCCTCTTCTTTTTCAAATCCTTATTCTTAGCTCTATTCTGTCTCACTTCGCCTCTGCTGCCCTGCACTCTCGGTGGGGTAATTAGTTCCGCCAGGCTACCCACACTTATCTGGGTACTCTGATGAGCAAAGAAAGTCTTGGGCAAAATGGAAGTCAAATTTTTATTTATTCAACAAACTATCAGTTTTCAAGTACTATAAATAGAAGAAAGTGTTTTTCATTTCTTATTTAAAAGAAGGTAAGTGGAGCTTTGCCAAATATAATAAACTCTGGGAGACGACAACCAGCTTTTTAATGACTGACTATAATCCACTAAGGATTAAAGTGTTATCATCTGAAATAAAGTGGTTAAAATTTGCCTTTCAATCAAATTACCATACTTCAGCAAATTGTACAAATATGTCACTTAATGCACTTAACGATAGTGTTCTAAGGAGTTCGGTCAAAGCGATGTGATAACCTGATTTTCTTTCCTTCCTGCTTTGTAAACGTGTGTATGTCCAGTCATGGGTATCTCTATTTTTTTTTTACAGAGCGATGTTAGAGCTCCAAAAAGCACTAAACACGTTCATTTGATTCAGTGGAATAAAACGAAACCTAAGGATGCCGTGAAAGTTGTCCAACTTGCCATTCAGACCTTATTCTGTAACTCAGAGGGCAACCCTAGAAGCAGGTCCAACTCAAGTAAGTTACATGTGTACCAGACTAGATTCCAACACCTAACTACCAAATTCTCACGCCAGGGACAAGTGCCAGTCTGTGAATAGATATAGCTTTCTAATATAATATTTCCCTCTTCTGTTTTTTGAATATTATTTTTAAATAGTATTTATAGAATTATGAGCATATTATAATAAATTTCAATAGTTGGAACTATGAAAAAAGGTGAAAATGTATGGTTATATTATATTGGTACATAAAACACGTATGTCTATTTATACACATATATATATATTAAGTTTTCAAAATTGTAGAAAAAGATATTTATCTTCAATGTCTGGCAGACATTCCTATGAACCTAATGCTATCACTGGGGCAATTTCCTGAGTCCTGAACACCATGGATACATCAAAGCACAGGAATGACATGAGGAAGGAGGAAGAAAGGAAGGGAAGGAGGGAGGGAAGGGAAAAATAAAGGTAAAGGAGGATAGAAAAGGAGAAAACATGAAATTCATATGATGGATATCCATATGATGGATAATTACAGATGATATAAAGAAATAATTTAGAAATAACATGGAGGAAGGCTGGCTGACTTGATGGTAATTGGTCATCATTTGGTAGATTCTGGGAAGAGGCTCTGATCTGCACCTTTGTAGGCCCAGGAACTGGAATACAACCCACAGTTAGGTTGTGCAGGACTGTAACCAGCTAAAAAACACACAGGAGATGGATGCCTAAACCCCATGCAATTCAGTTTTTACCATGAGAAATATACCTGCAAACAAACCAGAAATAAATGTTTTCTGATCAGTGCATTTTTTTCCCAGTAAGAAAATGTACCTGAGAAGCCATATCAGAAGGTTTTTGGTTGGCATGGAAACAAAGTACCCTGAGGCTAATGTCACTGAGTTATGAGACCCTAGCTGCATGTCCTCCACTCCTCTACTATAAGGGCTGGTTTGCCAACCAGACCAGATACTTTTTAATATCCACCAGCCTGGAGGCCCAGAATCCTGGACAGTACTCCAAACCCACGAGCGAATTCTTTGACAGCATGCTGGACCTGCCTTCCTCTGTCAACTCGGTTGACTTGGCTACTTTCGTTCACGATTAATCATAAGCAGATATTTTGACCACCGTGATTGGGCTTGAGTTTGAACCAGCCTTCTCAGCCATAAACGCATCTTCAAGCATCACCTAGCGCATGTGGTCCCTACACACGATTAACCCATATAGTAGCTAGTGATCCTCACTAGCTTCTTACGAAGGCACTCTGTTTCTAAGTTCTTTCATTTGTTAGTTCAACAATCTTGTGTTGCATGTCTACTGTCATGCCTTTAAGGACTTCTCACTATAATAATTTTTCCCCTACCAAATAATTAATATTTTAAGGCACATTTTACTTCTGTAGGGCTTTCAGAGCCATGATCCCATTTGATCTATACAACACCCCACCCTTGAAACCTGTAGGGTTTTCTCTTTCCACTTCTGCTGTATTTTTCTCTTTTACTAAAAGCTGGTATTCTGTTTCCCAATCTACATGACACACAACACCTCCCAACTGCTTCCAAGTTTTACATTATTCAAATCCCACCACTTTGAGGCTCACTGAAGAGATGCTTTATCAGTCCCAATTCCAGATTTCCTGGGGTAACACTTATTGGTGCTATGTTTTCCAAACACTCTTCTCTGGACCAATTAACTGTGTCAAGAGGGGCAGGTAGTGGTGGGTGTTGAGGACGTACTGGGCACGATACTGTAACCATGTGGGTGGAGGCATTCCCAAAAGGCAGCAATAGGCAGACATCTAATTGGTGTCCTCTACTTCTCTTAAATCTAAATCTTTTGGGAGAAAGCAAATTATTTCTCCAAGAGTATACACAGGAATAGTCAGTGCCCTTCAATCTCCCGGTAGAATGGCTTTGCGTAAACCTTTTCCTCTGGTTGTTAACTGGAGTGGCTGAAGGATAACAGAAGGGCTTGACCTCCCTTTGACTCCAGATTTACTCCAGTTTTAGCTAGTTTGCCTCCCTTCCTTCCTCATTGTATTTCTTTTTGCCTTTTGGTATGAAAGCTCAAAAGACCACCTGGATTGGTTAGAATATATTTTTTCAGCTGCAAGTAACAGGAAATCCCATTTCAACTGACTCCTTCCCAACAGAACAAACTGGGGTCCCAAGACCAGCGGCCTCAGGATCAAGGGAACTTATTAGAAATGCAAATTCTCAAGCCCACCCCAGACCTTACCTGGGGGTAAGGACCAACGCTCTGCATTTTAATAAACCCTCCAGGCGATTCGGAGGCATTTTAAAGTTCTTAAACCATGAGTCTTAACATAATAAAATTTATCTTCCATAACAAGAAGTTCCGAGGTAGGCTGGGGTCCAGGTGCAATAAGATGAGCCAGCTCAACCACATTAAGGATGAGGAATAACCCTGTCCTCCTTCCCACTCTGCCATCCTTAGGGTTGCCTTTGCCCTCATCCTAGTTCCTCTCATGTTCCCAGTTATCACATGAAGATACAGCATGGCAATGCACAGAGGAAATAAGAGGTCGCTCCCTTCCTTCCTTGTTCTCCTGTTTAGGAATGAGAAAGGTTTGCCTAGAAATCCCCAGCAGATTACCCCTCAGGTTACTTTGGCCAAAACCAAGCATCGTGTCCATTCCCAAACCTGACACTACTACATGTGGCTTGGACTCATCTAAGTCTGCCACTGGAGCCAGAATGTGGTCAGCTTTCCCAGACGCTCGTGGCTCCATAGAGGCGGCTGAACAACAAACAAAATCAGGGTTCTGTTGGAAGCTAACGGAGACGTCAAGGTGAAAGGAGGAAGGCATTGTGGTAGATGAAGGCTGTGAGGAGTGTCTGGACATAAGAGGTCACTTGTATCTGGACTGCCATCTCAGAGGTGTGAGTCACCTGTGCAGAGCAGTGAGGGAGGCAACTTGCTGGCAGAGAGCAGTGAGCATCCTCTGATCTTCTCCAGAAGCTCCATCTGACGCGCAGGGCTGGAGGAGTTCAGCGAGGACCACCAGCTCAAGAATGTGGGGAGACAGGAAAGATTCTGGGTGCGAGGAACTTGCTTATTCACTGAAATGTGTACTAAATGGTTCTTGTTTATTGGCCATTTTCTTTTACCTTAACTTCTTATTTGCCATGAAGCTACATTTTCCATGCCAAAAAAAAGAAAAATTTTTTTTTCCTTATTCCTGAACCTCAGGAATCTCTCCTCTGGAGACATGAACTGTCTTTCTCCCATACATTCTCTAGCTGGCTCAACTGTTGGAATCTGATTTCTTTTATCTGCGTTTAGAGTTCAAGAGGATTTAAAAGTGCTGCTTGGTGAAAAGCCTTTTGTTTACTAAATGTGCCCCTGCCATCCAGACACACTTAAACAGGAATTTCAGAAGTGACAGCATGGCTAGGTAGGAAGAAGGTGGGGTTTAGAAGCATCTGGAATTATTAGCTGAGTGACCTTGGGCCAGTTACTTGTTTCCCAAACTTTCTCCTCCTTTATAGAATAAGATTTTTAGTGTTTACCTGAGAAGGTTATTGAGAGAATTAAATGAGGTAATATAAGTAAAGCACATGGAACAGGGCCAAACATATAGCATATACTCAGTAAGTGTAAATGCCTTGTTAAAAAAGTACTTATAGCCCTGGCTCGTGTGATTGAGAGTCAACCTGCAAACCAAAAGGTCACAGGTTCCATTCCTGGTCAGGGCACATGTCTGGGTTACTAGCCAGGTCCCCAGGTGAGGGCATACGAGAGGCAACCAATCAATGTTTCTCTTGCACATCAATGTTTCTCTCCCTCTCTGTCTCCCTCCCTCCCTCCCCTCTTTCTAAAAATTAATAAATAAATTCTTTTAAAAATAAAATAAGAAAGCCTTTATCATAATAAAGATAACATCCTTACAGCTAGCCTAGAATTTCTATGAATGGTAAAAGCGTAGGGCATCCCAAACAATCTTGAATTACCCAGAGACAGGCTCATGAATTAGGCATGCAGCTTCGCTGTGGCTTAAGAGACACTCATTTCCATTTCTTCTGCAGGTGCTGATTGCGAGTGGTTAGACACTCTGAGGATGGGGCAGATAGCATCCAACATTTCTCTACAGCGTTCCCAGAGCAATCCTATCCTGGGGTCACAATTGTTCCCCTACCTCAATGACCAGGATTCCTATGCTGCTGCTGTGAGGCGGACGCAAGTGCCCCTCAAGTACCAACAGATCACACCTATAAACCAATCGAGAAGTTCCTCTCCTACTCAGTACGGGCTGACCAAAAACCTCTCTTCTTTACATCTCAACTCCAGGGACAGTGGCTTTTCTAGCCTTGTTGCTGACAACTCTTCAGAGAGGGCTCAGTACACAGGTAGAAGTCGGAACAAATACAATCGCGGTAGCGCATCACTCAGTTCATCTCCTAGAGGAAGGTACAGTGGAAAGAGTCAGCATTCTACTCCTTCCAGAGAGAGATATTCTGAAAAATTTTATAGAGTTAATCAGTCAGCACTCAACACACATCAGTCACGTGACTTCAAGCGAAGCCCAAATGACCACCATCGACCCCAGACCATACCAGGGATGCCTTTGCACCCTACAACTGACTCAGGAGCCAGCGAAGAAGAGAACAAAATCAGTGAAGGAGGATGGACAAAAGTAGAATACCGGAAGAAGCCCCATAGGCCCTCTCCCACCAAGACTAACAGAGAAAGAGCCAGAGGGAGCTACCGCGGAAGGAGAACCTTTTGATGAAATGAATGGATGCGTTGTCCTAAGCAAGCTTTTTTTCTTTTTTTTAATGGATTTTAAAATGGATTTTGATAATATGATGCCTTCAGATAGAATTGACAAAAAGACAACTTTCCCAGCTTTAGATGTGGGCAAAACTTTGTAATTGAAACTATTGTCAAACCACAACTAAAATTATGGTTGTTGGTTGACCAGTGATAGTAACTAGACTTAATCATAACTGTACATACCTTCCCCCGAATTAACATTTTCTAATATGCCGTCATATTACCCTAATGATCGCTGGTCTGGTTAGCAGGGTCTCAGCTAGGGTGAGGTGAAGTGGGGTCTTCCCCTTGGATGCAGAATTTAAGGAAGCACCCAAAAGCTCAGTAATCAAGAGAAATAATAATGCTAATGCAATATTTAAATAAATGAAAATTAATGCAAATAATATGTGACCTAAAAATCGAAATCCTAGATAAAGACAAAATCAATATTAATGATATTTCTTTTTGTCTGAGCCTCCAAGATGTCTTGGCAAGGCACTGTTATGGTCCTGTCTTTATTTGAAATTTTGATATTTTGTTCATCATGAATTTTTACATTAATTTTCTTTTTTTTTAATATTGCATTAAAATAGCATATATGTTGATTACTGAGGTGTTTGGTTTTGAGGGTTGTTTTTTTTTTTGATGCTCCCCTTAAATTTTGTACCCAGGGCAACTGCCTCACTTGCCTCACCCTAGTCTCGACACTGCTGGTTAGTATTTATTTTAGTAATATATTTGGGTTTTTATTATGGTCAGAGATGAACAGATTTGGCTTGTCATTTTTAAGCAATAAAAAATGTTATTGTCCTGGCCGGTGTGGCTCAGTTGGTTGGAGCACTGTCCCATAGACAGAAGGGTCACAGGTTCAATTCCCAGTCAGGGCAAATACCCTGGTTAAAGGTTCAATCCCTAGCTGGGCACTGTAGGAAGGCAACCGATACATGTTTCTTCATCACATCAATGTTCCTTTCTCTCTATCCTCCCACCCTTCCTCTCTCTCTGAAAACAATGAAAAAATGTCCTCGGTGAGGATTTTAAAAAAGTGTTATTGAACTTAATGTTGATTATGATGTATATCTCAGTGCATATCTCATTTATTAAGACTCATCAGAAACCAAGGATCCAAACTGCCTATGAGATTTGTGGTTATTTCTTTTCCTAAGCAACCAGGGGCTTTTTAATATTATTTTCTAAGTTTTACCAAAGAGGGGCAAAGAGGAAAAAGAATAACGGTCCATAAAGATCCGTTGGGATATCAGGAATCTAAAATCTGTAAGAAAACTGACACAGAACAGGATAATGTCACAAGCTAAAAGCCAGAGAAATTTAAAATTCCCAACATCCTTGTTCCAGCAAGACAGTAGATACTGTCCTTGCAGCAAGAAAACTCTACACAGCTGGGGGTAAAAACATTACCAGGGCGGGTGCAGAGGAAACTGCCTGCCCTTTAGGATGGGAATTGTGGGATCCAACTTGTTAAGTTCCTCACAGTTTAGAAACCAAAAAGATGGGGGGCCACAAACTTAGTACATGTCAAATAAATCAATGCCACTGTCAATCTATTCTGAGATTCTGTTCAACATTCCCTCACCCTGACAAGTGTCCTATCAAGTGTCCTCTGCCCTGCTCAGGGTTCACAATGCCCTGTAGAAATCCTGATGACACACTGGTAATTTCGTGGGGTTGAGTTCTCTTTTAATGGAAACTAGCCATCGAGTATATGCGTATATTATTTCCAGAGTGGCTGCCCTGCTCTAACACAGTGCTTGGGCCTGAGGGGGAAAACTGTGTTTGGGTAGCATCGAAGTTAAGTTTGTAGAAAATGGCCTTTATTTACGAGGGAAGCTGAGATCTAAACATCACTTCAACAACTTGATTTTACGTCTTGTTGTTTGCCGTCTGCGTTTACAAGCAAAAGCAATGGGAAATGGTGAAACCAAACTCTTTTCCATCTTGGATACCTTCTCTAAGGTTTTAAGCTCCACTGTGATCCTTTCTCACCATGCTTATATCAACCACAGTCTGTTTTTAATTATTGTTCCCCTTTTCTTTGCCTGTATTTAAATGTAAAGAAAAGTGTACTAATGCAAAGTATGCTACCTTAATGGTATGCTACTTCCAAATGCAATAAAATATTTTCTTTGTTTAGAATTTTTGGTTAAGTAGCTGAACATGGGATCTTAACTGAGTCACCATGAAAGGAACACAAAGTATGGCTTTAACTACTAAACAAAAATGTGAATTCTGGGGAATTATTTAGGACTAGTTGAAAAGGGTTTTAAAAGGTGCTATGTAGTTTTGTTGTGTGTGTGTGGCCATTGTTTTCTAATCTGATTTTGTGGCTGGTGTGGCTCGGCAGATTGAGCGTTGGCCTGTGAACCAAAAGGTCACTGCTTCGATTCCTGGCCTGGGCTGCCAGCCAGGTCCCCATTTGGGGCGTGCAAGAGGCAAGCGGCTGATATATCTCTCACACATCGATGTTGCTCTCCCTCTCTTTGTCCCTCCCTTCCCCTCTCTCTAAAAATAAATAAAATCTTTAACTGAAAAAAAAAAGTGTTATGTAAATGATTATTCATGTCATGCTGTTTTTCCCTTCTTGCTTTTTAGGGTTGGAGAATCCAAGCTGGTAGTAAAATAATGACCTCAGTCCTATTTAGTGTAGTAACTGATCACAAAGAGGTTATTCCAACAGTCCACAAAACTGACTACTTTATAATATCTCATGGGAAAATACTTGTTGGCATCAATGCTCTCAGTCAAAACCAAAATAATAACATCTAGAGTCTGCTTCTTAGTTGGAAAAAATAATAGTAATAAGAGTTGGATGTTCTGTCTTTTTTTTTCCCAATGATGCTTATTAACCAAAAGTTGCTTGCCAGGTGGAAAGATGAATGTAAATCTAGAATAAAACAACCGTTAGCAAGATTTTTTTTTTCCATCCAACTAAATCAGTTGCCAACAACAGACACTATGTAACTTGCAGGGGGCTGAGGTTAATTATCCCCCTCCCCTAAATAAAGGGATATTTTAAGAAAAAAATTATAGTTGGAACAAATTAAGCAAGTAGATCTTGGGTTAGACATCTCTAAATGTGGGGATTTGATGGACCCTAAGTATGCTTCTAATCAAGTCTGAAACTGCTAAATCTATGTTGGTTGCAACTATAGAAACAGTCATTGTTCCAGGCATAGCCCAGACGAAGCAGGGTAATTTGCTCTTGTACAAAGTCACTGGATTAGCAATATTGTAGAACTAATCTGAAACCTTGGCCAGGTAGCTCAGTTAGTTAAAGCGTTGTCCCAGTACGCCAAGATTGCGAGTTTGATACCTGGTCAGGGCACATACGAGAATCAACAAATGAATGTACAAATAAGTGATCCAACAAATTGATCTTTCTCTCTAAAAATCAATTAAAAAATAAAAACACAACAGAACAAACCTGAATGCATACATAAAATGCAAACCTGAATACATAATCCCAAATATGTAAAGGAGAACTACAGTCTATCAAGGATTACTTCAGATATAAATACAAATTGGCGATTGTTTTCAACCAATTCATTAACTTATTTAATAAAAATAAAAATTATACTGCCATGTTCAAAACTCTTCATAGTAAAATTTGAACAGGAAAATCCGACGTGGGAAAAATCAGATTAAAAAATAATGGCCATACACACACAACAAAACTTTCAGAGACACAAGTGATAATTGGTAAAATTTACTATGAACAAAAGAAAATTTGATATATAAAAATCTTCATTGTAAAATTTAAACTGAAAAGAACTGAGCTCATGAGAAAAATATCAGTACAATAAAAAACGTAATATGAAAATGAGAAATAATTTTATCTTGTTGGGTAAAAACTAGAAAATTAAAGAGACATAATGACATTTTCACTCCATGAAATTCTTTCTTGACAAAACATTTCTCAATAGTTATATAGTTCTGATAAAAAAAATTGATCCATAGATATAGAGTCAAAATGTCCTAAGGTCAAAATAGCAAAATCAAAATATCCAGTAGCTCAAAATGGCATGGCCAAAACATTTTGACCACAGCTCAAGGCATTCTAACTTAACTGCAACTGTTTAGTTCAGAAGTACCAAATATTTTATAAGCCTTGTAAGTACCTTGTTTATAATTTACCATTTCACCTCAACAAGTTGGTACAGCTACGGCATGTGTGTGAAACTCTGGCTTTCCGAAACTGCTCAGTTATAAGATGCCACGATTTAGGTTGTGCCAACTTGTTCAGGATGCAGCATCACTGAAATTTCGAATTATAGACACTGTATTCAGGAGGCTTATAAAAATCTCTGGCTGCCTTGACTGGTGTGGCTCAGTGAGTTGGGTGTCATCCCGCAAACCAAAAGTTTGCTGGTTCGATTCCCAGTCAGGGCACATGCCTGTGTTGTGGGCCATGTACTCTGTTGGGGGCATGAGAGAGGCAACTGATGTTTCTCTCCCTCTCTTCCTCCCTCCCTTCCCCTCTCTCTAAAAATAAATAAAATCTTTTAAAAAAATCTCTTGCCATCACTGGGCTTGAGAAGCTACAGTTAAACCAAGATGCCTTGGGGAAGTCAGAGCATGAAACCTGGACCCAGCTCTGTTTGCTATTACCGGATCTGGTTTGAGATTGCCACAGTATAAAAAGAGTCAAGTTCATGATCAAAATTGTCAAGGCTTTTTAGTGTTGCATGTGCCAGTGACTTCTCACTCAACTACCCTTTCCCTTTGAGTAATCAGCCAGCCAAATGCTGCATGACCAAACCAAGAGAGTTAAAAAATGAAAATGGCTTATGACCTCATAGTTCATTCAAAACTAAAATCAGGATGTACTCTTCATAACCAGTGTCATTTATTCAACTGTCCCAAAGAATTTCCTTCCCTATGTCCTAGATGGACCTCACTCAGCCCTCAAGGTTCAGCTGACATCCTGCTTCCCCAAAAGCCTCCCCATACCATTCCAGCCACTTTCTGCATTCTATATTCCTTTTAGGGACCTTTTGTCACATACTCCCTTGTACCATTAATGAACTCTTGCAATCCCCCTCCTCTGAAAGTGCTTTGTGAGAATGGTGTAGTGATGCCCACAAAATTGACAATAAGGAAAATTAGACTTAAGTCCTGGGAATGAATTGATGGAATGGCTGCAATACTGCACTACCTCCCAGGCCTGAAATACATGTTTCTAAATCAGATGGGAGGTAGGAAGCAATCCAAAGACAGCATGAGTTTTCTAGAGGCAGTGGCAGGGTTACTAGTGGGTTTGGGGGCAGCCTGGAGTGGCCAGCCTTGGAAGCCCAGAATAAAATGATCCACAAAGGAAAAGGTTAGTTGTATTATCCATGCCAGGTCTTCATGCAGGGCATGGTCGTCGAGGCCTATAAACAGGACAGCATTGTCCAGCAGAGCCCCTCCCAAAATGACTTGAGAATATACCCAGTCAGAGAGATATAACCCTATTGTGGAGATGGTCGTGTGATCTGGCTCCTGTTACATTTTTGCATCTCCATTTGCCTCTATGCATAGCAATCCAGCACCACACTACAGGCCCACTGAATTAGCCACCATGCTTTCTCTTGTCTTCAAAACTTTTACTCCCTGCACCCAGCTTTCTCCGCATTTTCTGGCTAAGTCATCCTTCAGCTCTCTGCTAAGACATCACTACCTCCAGGAAACCCTCCCTGATCCCCACCCAGGTCTGGGTCAGGCCCTTCCTTATGTGTTCACATAGAACTTTTGGTTTCAATCATATGTATCCCCCTTTGTTATAATTGTTGCAAAATTCACTTGTCTGTATTCCTCACTTGACTGTCAGCTCTATGAGGGTAGGAAAAGTGCCTGTCTTGATCACCAGTGTATCTCAAACACATACTTGGTACTGTCTATTTGCTGGATAGATGCATAAATGGATTAACTTATTTATCAGGTTAACGAACTATCAGATCATCTAAATTCTTGTTCTAATCTCATGCTCATAAGTGACCTTAATAGCCATCACTAATCTGCTTTAGAGTTATATTTCTAGCATTAAAATAAATGCCTTTTGTTTTTACTTTATACATCAGTCTCTTGTGAGCTTTGTCAATGTGAGTTGGCCATTGAACACAACTCTAAGGCACAGATTCAGTTTTTGGGCTTATCACTGAGAGCACATTCTGGGTGTACCAAGGCCCCCAATGGAAAAGTCAGCCTGTTTTTCCTGAGAACAGCTCCTTGCATCATAGTACACTAATTTTCCATTTTGAATTTCTATACCTAGTATAGCACTACAAATGCAGGCTCTCAATAAACACTTGTTGCAGGAATAAAAGCAAATGGAAACACCAAGAATGTTCAAGAAATTCACACATAGACATTGTCCTTTAGATATTTATAGACTCTCACTATGTCACTTTCCAGAAGCCCAAAGTTCTGAGTTTGTTGTTTTTTAATGACTATGTGGGGGAGGAAAAATAGTTTTCCCTCTATCCTTTTAGGATCTTGGCTGAGACCCCACCCCCAGCCCCATAATAAAAGACAGGAGAAAAACTAAGAGAAGTTTGCTAACATGTACACCTCCTGCATACAAGGGAGATACCCAGGAAAAAGGAGTAACTTCCCCAAATGGCCCAGGCCATCACCCTAAATACCATCTCAACCTAAAGACAAAAGCACATGTTGGTGAGTGGTAGTGGGGAGTCGGTAATGCGGGGTGACCAGAAAAAGCACAGTAAACAAGGGTGAGGCTGTTAGGCAGATTTAAGTCATTGCCTTGCCCTTCAATGAGAGTTCCTAGAGATTTGGTCGTCCTTCTCTTTACGTCTTTCTCTTATATCTCTTACAAACAGGTCATTTTACTTGCTTTCAGAGCTTCTACTGTGTCTTCAGTTTCTTAAAAATAATCAGCCTAAAATAATCCTTACGATGAAGAGGTACATTTGGGGTTACAAATTCCGCTGCTCTCCAATGATCAATTGTTCTTAATCTCAGTGCCCTCTACAGTCCTGCTGTGATCATGTCTAAAGCTTAACTGAAAGTCTGGCCTGCCCAGCCGTGTTCCCTTTTTGGACCCAGAACACCAGGCACTCCTGATGCCAGACGATGCCTGTTCTGTCTGGGACTGGGGGAGGTTTAGTGTTGGTTCAGGAACAATTCAAGATTTGTCAGCTGGTTGTCACTGATTATCAAGACATCCAAACTGGCTCCTTTGCTATGTGTAAGCAATTTAATTTAGTGCCTAATTTTAATCTGCAGTGTACTGTATGTTTGCATCTGCTGTGTTAAAGCATTCATTAGCATTTAAAGGGGAAGCTGATGGTATTGATCACTCCCATTAAAACCAAAAACAATCATGAAACAATCCCTTCAACCACTGAAGTCGAAGCCAAAGTTTATGTACTCAAAACACCAGCAAAAAAGGAGAATATGAGATACTAAGGCAGAGATATTAAAGTGGCACCTGTTACATGCATTCATGGTTTGGCCCCACTCACCCCAGCCCCAGCTTCTCAGATTATGAGCTGCTTGAAGATAGAAAACTTAAATTTTTTTCCTGAATTTCTACCACCTGGCACAGTGCCTGGCATGAATAAGTTCTCAATAAATTTTCTGATGAGTGAATAAATTAAGGAGTGAGGATGAAACTTCCAGTGCATGTTGTAAAAACATTTACATTTTTCTTATAGACACTGTGACAACTATGTATTGCTATGTCGCAAAACTGAGAGGCTTAAAATCAGCATAAACATTTGTTATCTCACACAGTTTCTGTGGTTCAGGAACTCAGGGATGGCTTAGCTGACTGACCCTGGCTTGGGTTTCTGATAAAGAGTCCGTCAAAGTGTTCACTGGAGCTACATTCATCTCAAGGCTTGACTGGCACTGGAAGGTCTGCTTCCAAGATAGTTCTCTGCCATGGTGCTGGCTGATGGCAGGAGTCTTCATTTCTGCCTCATGTAGCTGTTTCCACATGCTTAAGTACCCCCAGGACATGTGGCCAGATTCCCCCAGAGTGATCTAAGGTGATAAAGTGACGGCTGCAATTTTTTTTAAGACCTAGCCTCAGAAGTCACACAGTCACTTCTGTAAATCCTACCGCCTGCACAGGTCAGCCCTATGCAGTATGGGAGGGGCTACACAGGGAATGAATACCAGGAGACAAGAATCACTGGGGCAGGTAGGATGTCATCTACCGCAGACACCTTAAAATACTTGTGCTCCCCAGTTGTAATTTGATGTCTTCTTTCCTGAACTTTGCATTTTCTGCTTATTTTACATTTTCCCACAATCTAAATTTTGAACTTGAGTGTACTTCAATTGAGTGTTTGAGCCAGAAGGCATCTTTTTAAAAAAATCTTTAAAAGGTCTTTTTTTTTTTTGGAAGGGAGGGAGAAAAAGGGATAGAGAAACATCAATCAGTTGCCTCTCATGAGCCCCCAGCTGGGGACCAGGCCCACAACCTGGGCATGTGTCCTGACAGGGAATCGAACCAGCAACCTTTCAGTTCACATACAGGCTCTCATCCACTGCGCCAGCAGCCAGGTCCAGGAGGCATCTTAAAGACTGTCTCCTGAAGTTTAATGTCATCATTTTATAGTTGAAAAACCCAAAGACTATAGTGGAGAAGTACCTGTCCAGTCTCCCAGATGGTTACAGGCAAAAGCAGTGCTCAAGGCCACTCAGCCCTTCCTTACACTGTTCTTCTGGAAGCCCGATGCTTTGTGAACTATTTAATCCCATGTGAACTTGGCATTCATGAGGTCTGGCAGCTCAAAGTTAACACTTTTTTTATGTTGGTACAGTTGGCTCTCCATGGAGATTGGGAGAGTCTTTGTGGATGAGTAGGGGTGACTAAATGCTTCTAAAAACAAAACATTAAGGCAATTACATTTGTTCTTTCTTTCATCAGGACTGTGTTGGTTTCCTCTGGATTTTGTGGTGCTTTCAAGAGAGCATTTGTTTTATGGAATAAGTATTTCAAACAAAGTTGTCTGCAAGTACATTTTAATGCTCAATTTAGGCAAGCAAACATTTGCTGAGCTCCTACCGTGTGTTAGGCACCGGCCCTGATGTTTCCCTGATTCCCACTGTTAATTCAGAGACAAGCTTCAGAGGTAGGAGGAATTATTTCCCTATAGAGTGAATTAGAAACTTGGAAAGAAAGAGATAGAAACATAAAATGGAAAAAGAAAATCATTTGTTGTATGGGACAGAAGTAATTCTTTCCCTACTCCCTTGCCAGCTCCTTGGTTCCTTCCTCAC